>JABRWK010000003.1:254738-308481 GCA_013372445.1 Hypothenemus hampei | reverse complement strand
AGTTAAATGAAAGAAATGAAAACGAAACGTTCCCCTTTTCAACTGACATAATATTCGGTTGAGATTCTGTTTCTAATGAAATTCCAAAGTTCGTCTCTAACGATGCCAACCACAGTTGCAGACGAAACATCAGCTGTAAAAGTTCTAGTGTGTTAACCATTCCCGGGATACCAATTGGAATCCTATTTCCGAGCTTATTTTCTGCATGGTTCCCGTACCAATAAATAGACTTGTCAAACATAAAGGGAGGGAGTTTATTCGTCGCTCAAACACAATTTTCAAAAAAAAAAGCAGAGAAAGTCAATAAAAAGCTTCCGCATATCGGGTACCAAAGCTCGACTTTTGATTCGAGGGCAAAGATTTATCATCCTAAACGTCCTGGAATGGCCGATAAACAAGGATTACGAGCAGAATTCCCGATCGCGGGGCCTGACAGATGGTGATGAATGTGCGGTATTTAATCGATTATTCTCGCTCAAGCACCGTGTCTTTGGATGGTGCTCCAAACCAAAACGGTCCCGACTCGATTGTGGAACGATATTAAAACTTTTTTGTTTTTTTTCTGCATTTTATAGACACACAGAGAAGTGCCAAGACGACAACTTGGCAACCTTTCAAACGCGTTTATAAATTAACTGTTTTTGGAACGGTTTTGTTTTGAGAGCCGTAAGGATTAAGTAAAGCTCGTGTTAACTATTAATTAAGCGCCTCTTCGAGTTATGAATGATCAAAAATAACAGCCTCTGCCGGTTTCCTCGATTGGCAACTCTATAATGATGAAGACGAGACTTCAATCTTAAGTTAAATCACAAAAATGCGATCTCACCTTTCACTGAATTATTTACGATAATTTATCCCCTGAGTGTTGCAGGAAAACGGGACCAAAAACCGCTCGCGAGATACCCTTGCGATGACAGCTCCCCGAAACATATATTATATCGAACGAAATTGCCTTCCGGCCGGAGTTTAATTAAAGGTAGAATGAATATACGTTCACCTCTGTGCCCGACCATTAATTTTGAATCGAAGTTTTCCCCCCTCGTCATACAGGAATCCTTCTCTTTCTCTCTCTTTCTCTGTTTCTCTTTCCAACCGGTACTCCCCCCTTTTTGCATTCACGCACTGGCCCCCCAAAGCGCTCGTTAGCGTCCCTCGACTCGTGGAGTCGTTTTTTCTTCCTTCCCATGTTGCCGTTTATTTCAGTTCGCCCCAAAATTTCTTGCTTAACTATTTTTTATTTCTTTTCAACGGGGATGCATCAACCGGAAAATATTAGAAAAAAAGGGAGAGACACCATGTTATCGGTTCAATAGGGGTTTGAAGCAAGCAAATTTTCACTTAACCTCATTGAGAAGTCAAAAGGACTTTACTTTCTGACGGAACACTGTCAATAAAGAGGGTGAGACAGAATTGACTATGGAAGAATGGAATTTAGATGACTTTAATGAAGTTTTGAACTCACCTGCAACTTGTAAGGTGGCATTACGACTTGTAGCTGTACCCCCAATGTTCTTCGCCACACACCAATATACTCCAGCATCCTGTTCCTTTTTACTGTTCATGGTTCGTAGGAAAAACAACGAGCCGGCAGGTAGCAACACCCTGTGGGACTTGTTATCCGTTGGTGAGGTTTTCACCAATTCCCCATCCTTGTACCATTCAATATCAGGATCCGGTTTACCCTCCGCTTTACAATTAAGGGTAACCGGCTCGTTCTTGGCCACTATTATATCCGAGGGATGTTCAGTTATACGAGGGGACCGATATTGACCTGCAAATAAAAGTTTCTTCGTTAAAGTATTAGACAAGAGATAAAAAAAATAATTAATGAGCCATGATCAGTCCTGCGGTAATATAACATTAGAAAGTGCATTTAAACTGTCCGGAGTGGCGGCCATTAATTATGAATTGCACAAAGGCAAAAATAATGAATCTAATTTTCAGTGTGAGGTAGTGGGGGGGAAACTAAATTAATCACTAATGTCGTTTCAGTAAATTATATTGCGAGCCAGTTCAACATTCGTATGGAAAATTAATCAAATGTCGCAGGAATAATAGAAATATGATGTCATAGTTATTGGGAAAAATGCAAAAATCAAATTGAAAATATTCCTCTTGGATTAACTGCAGTAATTCAAGCTTCCCAGTAGCCAAACCACGCAGGAATATAATTGTTCTAAATCTGAATAAGAGAACTTTTATATTTACAGGAATGTACGTCTGGTAAAATAATATAAATCTTGATTTGCAGGAATGACATTTCATTTTTATAGTGGTTTCACAGGAGATTTCAAGGTTTCAAGGAAATAAACAATAATATATGGCCCAACTTTTGGGAGGAGTTATTCTCGTTTAAGCCCAATCCAATTTGGCAGCATTGCTACATTTTAAAAAAAATGTCACAGGAATAACATATAAAAACCTAATTCAATAGGCATTCAATCAAGTGCGGCAGGAATACCCATGACAGACTGTCTACCTAAATTGAATCTTTTTCTTAAAGAACTCTACAAAATTTATTAAAATGACACTCAATACGGTCTAAATACCATTTAACGAAAACTATAAGTTTAAAAAGTCGTTGTAAATGGCTGATACAGAGTAGGCTCAGAGTCGTAGTGAGACTATGTTAAAAATCAATTTCAACGGCCGGAATACGATCCAGACCACGCCCACTATATGCGAACCATTATTGTGCTGACATTCACCCTTTCCCTACCCTATACCTTGATTTTCCAGCAATGAAAAGAAACAGGAATTTGAACTGCTATTTTACAGAAATATTAAAAAATTTTCTTGAAATATCTAATATACGAGCTCCATACTCAAATTTTTTCACAAAACATTTTTTCTTAAAAAATATTTGCATTTCCATATTTTAATCAAAAGTAGGTTAATAATTAAATATGACAGTTGATATAAAAATAATTGAAAACCTTAGTTGCTAAAGGCGTCATATCACATTTTCCTAAAAAACAATCTAATGCATTTTTTGACTAGGCCATGTATACATTTAACCCTCAGCTAAAAGAAATCCTCTAGTTTTGTTGTCCCTTGGCAGTTTTCAGATGCTAAATGTGTCATGTCGCATATACTGTATATGTTACATGAAACTTTAATGTCAATATACTTAAAAAATTGAAAATGTGACATAACAACTTTATCAAATAAGGTCTTCAATTATTATTTGTGTCATTTTCGATATTCATTTGACAGTTAGTGTGAGAGTGCTAAATATAAAATGCATTTATTCACAACTGAAAAGTATGCAGATAGTGTTTTTGTGTATGGGTATTCCAATGGGAATGCCCGACAAGCAGCTCGAGAATACCGTCGAGGGTATCCAAATAAACATCCACCTGCCCACAGTACATCATTTCGAGAACCTTCATCGGTATTTTCGAACTGCTTGTCTGGCATTCCCATTGGAATACCCATACACAAAAATAATATCTGCATACTCCTCGGTTGTGAATAAATGCATTTTTTATTTAGTACTCTCATATTAACTGTTAAATGAATAAACAAAATGGCACAAATAATAATTATTATGTCAACAGTCATATTTAATTATTAACCTACTTTTGATTAATATATGGAAATATGTTTTTTAAAATACCTCTAACTTCTAAATAAACACCAATCGGACCCATGTTCATTTAATAAAAAATGTTTGCAATTAATCCAGCTATTATTTACCAAAATTTGTCATAGAGCTCGTGGAAAAACTTGTATAATACGTACAACGTTCTCTTTTTAATCAGAACTAAGAGCTGTAAACTTCAATTTTCGCTGCAACTAATAAACATACGGATCCCAGCAAAATACTAATTGTAAGTTTACTGATTGTGAGAAGGATTCACGGAAATTTCAACTGACAATGAGATATTTCCTTGCGCTCATCTGATGCAATATTAGCCGTAGAAAAGTTTTTAATTGGCTCCAATCAGAAACCTGTGAAAAGTGAAAATTGACTCACTCGAAATCCGGGCTTTGAATTTATAATGTGTAGATCAAGGTTCGGGAATCAAAATCACTCTTTATGAATTCATAATCGTAATAAAGCTTCGTCGTCCCATTTGCCCGGTTCGCTTTAATCTGAAATAGAGAGGGACGGGATTCAATGGCTTTCCCGTTCAATATAATCGTTTATTTTGGCTCGGATTTCCCCTGAAACTCGGTAGTCAGAAACAGGATACATTGTTGCGCAGCAAACTTTCTGGACCATTATCCTTTTCAACCCTTTTAGCTTTTATGATCCTATTGGGTAGTTTACGGTGTCGCGTGTGAAATTTACCTTTTTTTGCAACTATCGGATCGATAACGCAATTTCGACACCATTGAAGACACTGAGCTTCAAGCCAATTATGCAACCCCACACTTCTCACGTTAACACCCTTTTTTGTCCTGATACTTAATTGGGACCCATCAATAACACTGGATGTCAGAAGACCAATTGTTGGGCATTCAATTTCTATGGGCAAATGACGTTACACGTGACAGGATCATCTGGGACACGTGCGTTTTTTCCCGTTTTACACCCCTCAATGTTTACATTTGGTCCAGGGATTAGAGAGTATGCCCCGAACAGGGAATTGGTTTCAGGAAGAGTACAAATTTATTGGGAAACAGGATTTCTCTCTTTTCTTTCGATTATAGTTGAAAATAAATAAAATGTTGTTTGTTCCGTTGTTAATTCTTGAATTTAGGACTTTTGCCAAAGCGTTGTGACAGTGGAAAACTGGCTTTAGTCATTAATTAACGATAATTTATGTTTCATGGAAAAGTAAATACGATTAGTTCGGGAGAAGAGAGCATTGTTTGCCCAGGGAATGGATACAAAGCGTGTAGTAGATCTCGCTTCCGCTTTTAATATAATATTCCCAGAGAGTTGTTTAGTCGCTTTCGCCATTTTAATTAATTAGCAGCAAAACGTGGTATGTGAAACGGTTTCAAACTTGGCAGTGAACGGCAACATTATCGTGGAGGCACTTATTAATTAGTCGCAGGATTGTGTTATTAGTTTGGCCGATCAGGCATCCCGTTTTCGGCATAATCACTCATGCAAAATCATGTGTTTCGATTCAATCGATTCGAAACCTGGATCAACAACAAATTTTCTTGATTGGTTGCTTGTTCGAACCACTAATCAGGTCTTTTACTAAACGAATAAAACAACTCTTGAATTTTTTTGATTCCTCATGCGTAACATCTACCGCACAGCCCAGGCCTAGTCCCCAAGGCTTTTAAAGCAATCGAATGAAGATCAGGGAGATTGCCTGTCATTCTAAAATAAACAACTGATAACACAGTGGTATTTTGGGAAAATATTACTTTGATGTTGAATTAATATAAAAACGTTCTTATTAAGCCAAACAAAAAAGAAGAAAAATTTCCATTTTTGTAATTATGAAAAAAAGTTTTCGTTCATTGATTTTCCTGCCCTTTAGGCCGGTTATGAGCAATTTCCTGCTACTTTTTCTTCCATTAAAGTTCTAAAACTTATTATCCATAAGAATTTCAAACATTTTATATAAACATTTATATAGCTCCCCTTCAAATCTGTTTAGTTTTCCTGGTTGCCCTGCACCATAGATTTTATTTTTTATGGAGTTTTCCTAGTTTTACTCCCTATAAAATGCTTCGGGGCTATTTTTCATAGGAAATCGACCATAGAACCGATACGGTTTATTTAAGTCGGTGCATGTCAATCATTTTAACGATTTTCCCCCCCAAAAAAAAAGAAAAAAAAGTTTCTTCGAGACACTTTTCGAAGCGTGAAAAAGGTACATGGCGCCAGCTGCCATTCCATTGACGCCTTTCTCCTAATAACAGCCTCTCAGAGACGTACACCAACATTTTCTCTTTTAATTTCATTGTGAATATTTATAAATTGTTTCGAACACGGGCGGGTTGAGAAAATCCAACCATTAAGCTCCCCCTTTTCCCTTCCAAAAAAGAACTAATTTAAAGAAAAAAAACAATATTAAAGAAAAATCTCGAGGGCGACATGAACGCTCCTGCTTTAATAAACTTTAAATCTGGGTCTTTGAAATAAGCTCGTAAATGTTTATGAAAATACGACGAACGAGNGTTCACAGAGAAAGGAAAATCAGCTTTACGTAAACATCTGCATATGGATTCGTTCTGGAGATGAGTCAAAGAATAGAGAGAGAAAGAAACTGAATAAATAAAAAAAGAACAGAGACAGAATTAAATATTTATCAATGGATAATGGAATTAGAGATGTTCACTTTTTATCTGCTTTCATGAAATTCCGTTTAACCATCCGGCCTGTTGCTCTGGAGAGAGAATTAATTATTATGTGGATGCAAACAGTCCTAAACTAACACAATTCGAGATACAATCGGCAACAGTGTTTGATGCTGGCAAACAAATGAATTTGCTTTTGAAATTATTATTGATGGTTCTATTACGGCAGGCAAAAGTTGGGCTGAACGCATCCAATCGGCTCTGTCTGGAAAATGGTTTTAAGAAAGTATTAACAAACCTTTTTCTTGTTAATATTTTAGAATTTTAATTTGTTGTTTTATTATTTAACGCTTGAGTCAACACGGTATAAATAGTTCAATTACCACTCAAAATTCATAGTTTTCTCCGGTTTTTTCTCATTAAATTAAGTAATTAGTGCAGGAAGTCTAAGTGGTTCTCTGTCCTAGAATTTAAAAATGATGCTGCATAAATGTAAAAAAGAGGTGTTTCTTAATTTTTTTTACAGGATATTTTCCTGAGATTTCCTGTAAATTTCCAAATCCCTGAGATGGGATTAATGTTTTTCGTCAATTGAAACGATATTCGAAAATATAATAGTCCTATCAAGTTGCTAACTGTCCTGTTCTTAATCTCATTGGACTTAGTATTCTGAAGACATTAGAAAAATTGTCTAAAAAGTAGTTAAAGAGAAGTTGTACCGTATAACAAAGACTGAAAAATCAAAAACGAAAAAGAAAATACCATTAATGACAACAATGTTTGCACAACCAGGGTAAATCATTTGGTCCAGTGTGAAAATTCGCCATATTTTTTTCCATATGATTAATGACGTCTATACATGTGTCACATCGACTTTTGTGCGTGTGGGCCTCCCATTCTATCTCTTTCTCTTTCGCGCTCGCTAACGATTAGAGGCACTGGGTTTTGACAAACGGCCGATAACCATGAATAATTATTCACTGGGTATGAATACAGGGTTCATGGGTGGAGCGTAAACACATATTTACATCTCTTTAACCATTCCAATGAAGGTTTTTGTTCTGTATCGAATCTCTCGAAAATGCATTGTAGAATTCTCGATTTTTCTTCTCCTTTTCATAGAGGATGATTACAGCGGTACAAAAATTCTTTCCTGCTACGCCAATGGATCGTGTCAACTGTCATAATACAAAGTGTTATTCCTTGCGTAAGTAACGTTCAATTCTGAAACGCTGTCTGTCACTCATCTTAATGATGTCTCCTTTGGGAACCCTTTTTTACGTCAGGGCACGAGTGCGCGCACAGTGTGGCACCATCTGGGTCTGGAAAAGGTCTTTTCCAAGCTTGAAATTACAAACTAGTAACGTCAACGTTTATTAATGATTTTTTTGGTGCACACAGAGTTTCCGTCAGCGACATTTCCAAATCTGCCCTTAAAGAAATTGGTTAATTTGAGAAATCGCGTGACCCACGATGGTACAAAAAAAACATGGCGCACCACCTGAACATATCGTCCCCTCGAATTCAGTCCAAACAAAAGACTTTTAATTAATTAGTTTCCGTGGGAGTCGAACAAGTTTAATATTAAACGGGGTAAACAGGGGAAGTTTGTTTGACTCTGGCTTTAATAATATCCAGACTAATTTTGCTCCGCTAATTGATGGAGCTGTTTTAATTAACTTCCAACGACGACAGTAGCAATGGAGACACGTTTTTTGACAAAACAGAGTCAGGTGTTGTAAGTTCCGAATGAAAAGTTCATGTATACAGGGTAAATCCGATGTCTGGAACGATTAATTTCACAATTGTTGGTGTTCGGTGAACCGCAAACGCATTCACATTGTATGTAGCTGCAGGAGAACAAACATGGTTGCTTTTCCTGTTTGATTTAAAAATTCTCTAGTTCGAATACGCTCCAACCAGAGGAAGAACTCTGAATAATATATCGAATCGGAATCGTTTAATTAAAGTTTGTAGTTATCGCATATATATATTTAACTGGAAAAGAACGGGCAGGATTCAACAGTAAAAATTTACTTACTATCCCGACCATCAATACGGGTTTTTTAACCTTTATTGGGCGAGCAACACCCTTCACCAACTCGTGTGTGTGTCGTAAAATCCAAGATATGGACAGTAAAATAATTATTTTTAATGGGATTGGCCGTCGTTGGGTTGTTTCATGATGGAATTTCTAGTTTGGTGGTCCGGTGTCTCTTGATGGGTCTTTTTTAATAACGTTAATTCGTTTGTCCACACCTAAATAGACAAATCATTCGATTAAATGGCATGTTTTTTTTTGCAACCATAACCGTTTCAGGATTCCAGTAATCACGTTTTTTACGACCCAAGTGCTGTAAAACCCCGTGTTTACGCAACGAAATTCACAAACGAGATTTTATACTAGAGTCTGATGTAAAATTGATCACAAACTAGGAAAAAAACACATAGAAAGCGCCTTTTTTTTAGCAAACGCATTTCTCAGAAACTAAAAAACTTATTTCCAGTTTTTTGTCCATTCCATGTCATTTTACTAAAAAAAATGTTTAAGTATACTAAATAAAAAAAAATTGAAAAAAAAACTCTCCGGAAAATACTAGAACTGTCATAAATTTCACATAAAAACACTACAAACCAGGGCTACATTCGTTCCCTTTTTTTTCCGTCGAACCATGTCCGTCCTCGGACACAAAATTAAAAACGTCATTTGTCAAACGTCGGTTCGACGTTATTAGCTTACACTGCCATGGGGAAGGCTTAAAATAATCGGTCCAATTCTGATTCATGTACACGTAGCATTTCGGAATTAATTGGTTTCCAATAAATTTATGGAAATAACGAATCGAATATCCACGTAGTAAAATGGACAATTTACGATTGTTCCTTATGCGGGTCTCGTTTAGTGTTGTGTGTAGTTTCAAGTTGAAACTGGTTGTTCCAGTCTCTTGTTTAACCGTTCCTCGAGTACTATACAGTAGTCGTAAAGCAAATTTGACAACCACTCATATAGAACAACAACGACAATTACGCACGACAACGTATTCCTTTACTGTTTCTAACAGATACATCGGTCTATTGTTTCGTCGAATGCGTGACCATTAAATTACCATATTCATATATTAAGAAAAATTCGTTTAGGATGGTACATATTACATTCCTACCGCGTTGTAGGGAAGTATGTATTATTACTTTTAGGTTTTTAAATAACCTACAAGTAAAACTAACAGTAAGACAAATAACGTATTTTACTAATTATCTCTAGATTTCTGGCAAAATCTGGACCATACTTAGCAGCTCTTTTTCTCTTGTGAACAACATGCGGCTTTGCGCGTTCGAACATTGCGAAACGAGTACACAGTTAAATCAAGAGAGAGATAATTCGAGATCAAACCGTTTCCTGGTCCAATTAAAAACAATGAACCTGGGTATTTATCTGTTCGACTGCTGCTCTGGTTCGTATGCAGGACACTGCTAAAGTGACCGTTTTGTATTACCTTGTTGTGCTTGTATTATGTTTTTAAAACTTTCCTGTTGACTTGAAGTCGAAATTGAAGTCATGTGGGCACAAATAGTTCCTGCGACACAGAGCAAAATTGAGTTACAATCGCCTTTAACTCGAATGTTCTTTAACTAAATGTTCAATCTAACCGTATATCTAGGTAAACTTGCAATTACAACTCTGGATAATTACAAGATGCTGAAAGCACTAATCCATGGAAAAGCATATCCAATTTAAATTTAATAAAGCCCCGGTAAACGTTCACGAAATAAAAGGTAATTAGCATGGAATAATGAAAATATAAATTCGCCAGAATTTTCATTAGACAACCTGCAACACCTTTTCTTAACGGCCCTCCAGAGGGGTAACGGGCGAAAGGAAGGTTTTTTCATATCTTTCTGGAGGAACAGAAAACTTATTTTTAAACATGTTTCATTGGATTTATATCAGTCAATTACTACTTCGATGGGACCCTTTTTATCGCATGTCACATGCACTTAGTGTGCCTCTCCCCTAAACCCCCCCCACTCCACCCCAAAACCATATCAGCTTTAAAGCTTACCCTCAGGTAAGAACTAAAAATAGCACGCACATGCAAAGGGAGGAAATTACAAGAAAATCATTCGGTACGGAGTGATTTCTCTCGTCACATGTCGATATTTGTTTATTTAAAAATCTATTTCTCAGGAGCGTTTAAGTCTTTCTTGTGAGAATAAGTTTTACGACCGGAATCAGTACTTTACCCAGCCGATTTTATGATGTACTAAAATACGTTGATAACTTCCAAAAACTACTCACATAAAACTCTACTTCAGCTGTAAAATGACATGAGGAAAAGTGTGAGGTTTATTCATTTTTCAAGTGATTTTCCGAGAAAAGTTGGAGCTATTTTGAGGGGACGGAAAATTATATAGAGGCAATTTTATTGTTGCATGTTACAGGGCCGTTAACGCTATATTAACAACTCATAAGGCAGCTGCAGCCCGTTCTAATGAAGGCATTAAATGGAAATTAATTTTCTGCTTGAAGGGAAATTTCAAATTAATATCCCGTATATCACCCGTGAAGTTTGGGATTAATCGAGGGTAAATCATCAATTCTGATCTTTGTTTTTTATTGAGGTTGAATTAAGCAGTATTCTTCCCATTTTCTTGTTTTCAGTGAAGAACAACGTAGACCCATACACGCAAGTTCTATAAGTTAATGCATTAGGTTTTTCTTACTTCGTTTAGAAGAAAATTGCTTGGAACGATGTTTGTTTTTCCAAAAAAAAAACAGACTACTCGATTTTTATTTGTTTTACATTCCGATCAGATTGCTTTTCCAATCTGTAACATGTTTTCGTGATTGGTCCGGTTGAAAAAACTTCTTCTAGATTGTTATCTTCTACACACATGCAAATAAACTGGAAAAACGTAATTCGTATTGGTAATAGAGCGAGTTGTTGTTCTAATACGTTTCATCAAATAGCCCCTGGGTATCCTTGGGGAGACAATACCCTTTTCCATGGTCGAGGTCAAACTTGGAAACTATTTTCCCTTCAGACTACTGTTACAAATGGAAATTCAATGTTCTCCTTTAATTTAGTTGCAGTCACTTTGGGTTGGACTTAAGGGAATTCCCATAGAGCTACGGGGATTGTTCAAAAAACATATTTCATCTACATACATAATTGTGTAAATTTGTATAGTTTGACACAGCGACTTGCGATTGGTTGGAAAATTAGCACCGCCCCTTAATTTGAAGATTAAACTATAAATTTATTACAAACTGATTAATAAGCTCATCTGTCAAGACGTACGGGCTAAGATATAGGGAGACACTACAATAGAAGGGACATTACAGAGTGCCTACCGGCAAACGTCAACGTGGTGGACATTATGTAAATTGAGGCCGCAGCAGTAGGAGCTGCAGCAACAGCAGCAGGAACCGTAAGTAATTAATTTACGATTCGACGACTTAATTAGGGACCACCGGACCACGCCCAATGTACGGCTGCCAATAACAATGCACGCTAAAGCGTTATGAGATTGTTAATAAAGCGAAGCGAGTTAATGGACAGGGATCATGCGAAATGCCTCCGTCCGTTTCTCTTGTGGAAAATTACTATTTTAAAAGCGATAAGGGAACCCGAAGATTTCCTAGTATCGATTGCAGGTACGACACGAAAATGTGAACAAGAGAGAGAGAGAGAGGGAATAGTTGCTTTTTGTACACCAAGAGTGAGAGAGGATTTACTGAGACATTAAGAAGTTGGTAAAAGAAACGGAGAATGGTTGTCCGATCTACGACCTACGGCAATAAAAAGACACCCAAACGGGCAATAAAAAGCCTATTTTAATGATGTACTTTTGTTTATGCCTCCGCCTAGGGTTGATGATTCCGTCGGTCACAGCTCTTGTTTTAATTGGATATTACACGAAGGCGTGAAGAATTTTGACGTTCATAGTCATGGAAATGCGATTACCTGGAAAGCAAAACTTCGCGGTCATGGAAAAAATTCTTTCCAGTTAAACGTTAAAAGGGTTATTTTCGCTATGCCTCGATAACGATAATGTCAGTCTGAACGAATTTATCGAAAAACCAGGAAAAAAACGATGTTATAGCAACGCTGCATTCTCGTGAAATCACACATTTAATTAAAAAACGTATTTATCGTTTGCTCTAATGAAGTTCGCTCGCATTCTGTTATCAACGGTTTAAACCAAGGCGAAATATCATAATAATTTTTCTGATAAAAGTGTATGAACGAGTCATGTAAATAAAATTCATTTACAGTGACCAATTCCAGGAAATTAGCTTATTTCTGTACACACTTGCCTTAACAAAAGGATATTTCATAGAGTTTGAATCGTTTCATTGCAAATCCCCTATCTTATTTGATTAATTTATGAAAATCGCAAATCTTATTTAGTTTATTTAAGAAATTTGCAAATATTTACTCTATCTAATCCAATAAGCTTGTGTAATTTTGCCTTAATGTAGTTTTGAGCAAAGTGCCTAAAAAAAATAAATTTTTAGCATGATAATGGTATAGAAAAAGCCATGTTCAAGAAAATTTATCATTTTTAATTTAAAACATACATTTTTGCGAAATGCTTGGAATTATTCCTCGTGTTTTCAATTGCTTGTGCGTGCAGCTCAAGTTTTTTTAAATACCTTGTTTTCAACAAATTAAAAAAAAAATATATCAAAAAACATAGAATTTTGTGCAACCAATAGATACTGCAAATCAGTTTTCTATCTTCTTTAATTTTTAGAGAAAATTTCGGATTAATTTTCGATGACAATGATAAAAATTAGTTTCGTAGAGAATTCATGAAAAACCGTTTCGTAAAAATCATAATTCTTTAGACGATTGTGTTGAAATTTGCCAGTGTTATTTATGATAGAATAATCTACCATAAATAACAATGTTTTAATAAAGTTTGTATCTTGAAAACGAAACATTACCGGACCTATGTATATATAAATTTTTCATCTTAGAATCACTCAAAGGATCACCCGTTGAAGTTTGGCTACATACTTAAATAACACCCTGTATATACAGGGTGACCCATACACATATTTTTACCGGCTTGTACGTTCAGAAATAAAATAAAAAGTTTATTACAACACAAATCGAAAAATGCTTCCTAAAGGCCAATCGACACGATGCATATTTCTGCATAGAATTATATTAAGAATTTTTACTACCAAAATCTGCAACAGTCAGATCCAATGAAATGAAAATGTGATAGTGAAAGAATTTGACAACTGTTCCTGATCAATCAACATAATACTGACTGTTGCAGATTTTAGTAGTAAAAATTCTTAATATAATTCTATTCAGAATTATGCATCGTGTCAATCGGTCTTAAGGAGTGTTGAACGTTGAACGTTTGCTAAATATGTCCAAAACAAGATGATATAATTTTATGAAATTTAGCATAGTAACTAAACATGATAAGTTACATGTTTATTGTGAAAAATATTATCATGGGCGATCAAGCTTTATTTTTTTGCACCGTTATGCTTTATCTTAGGAAGCATTTTTCGACCTATATTTTAATAAACTTTTTGCTCTATTTTTGAACGTACAACACGCTGGTAAAATTATGTTCATTAAATTTGGGTTACCTTGTATAATTACACTATTTTCAAATGTACTCGAGTTAGTACAATTTCTTTGTTGCAACTATGTATGAATAACAAAATAATTGAAAATGTCACAAGACACTTAAAAACAATTTAATTGAATGAACCTACTAGATAAACAAAGCAGTTATTAATGTTGGCAATATTGCTTCTGGAACTTAACAGTGACTGATTCAGGTTACTAAATATGCAGTGTGTTTGCATGTGTTTTATGGGGATGTTTGTGTTGTTTGTCTCGTCACTCATATTTTCATCTTTCGTTGCAACACCACATGACAGGGTGTAAATTAGAGATATCGTCCAGCACCTCATTAAATCTAAAAATTTAACATATTTACCAGGCATTAACTGATGAACGGAAAACACGCACCCATTAAGCCCTCTTCATATTTCAAAAAAAAGATAAAAACAAGGGGAAATGACAGGGATTTTTCTGAGATTTTACAGACTCGAATTTCCCATTTTTCCGACACATTAATTGTTAGTGCTTGAATAGGGAACAGCTGTTGAACAAACAAGGATAATCATGGACATCGACGTGAAAAGAAAATTTGATTCCATTTTGCACCTAAAGCCTTTTGAAACTTGAAAGGACGATTTACGACCTTTTCTTTGCGGGAGTTTCGTTCGTTATATGTGTTACCATCACCAACAACAACACCCAAGTAACGAGGTGAATTTCAAAGAAACAGCACCTGTATCCTCCCAAGTGGAAAAGTACGAGACATTTTTGTAGATTTCGAGGTTAATTTTGGTGCAACATTAAAAATACACCTTCAAAGAACGTCATTAAGTTGTTAAAGATCCATTTCCTAAACATGTTTCCGGCGAAGAAACCTGAAGCCTTTGCGGTCGTAGTGCCAAAACCGTCAAGATTAACTACATTTGACTCAAAAAAAAATCCAGTTGGCATCTGCTGAAATTACCCTTCGCTTTTGTTTCAATCTTTAAATAGTTTTCCTTTTTTAAGCCTGTTCCTATTTATGTTTTTTATTTCTTCTGAGAATTCCTCGAAAAATCTCCACCACCTGTTTTTCTGGATCTTTTAAGGGTGGGCGGGAGGTTAATAATAAAGCAATAAAAACCCTTCAAAGTTCTCGTTTCGTGTTACACGAGTGCCTTTGCAGTAATTATAAGAAGCTGAGAAATTAAAAGACTAGAGCGCGACCATGTTTCTCACTTAATAGGATATAAAGTGCTTTAATTGCTTAATGGGTTGGTTGTTCACCCACATAGTTTAACGACGACACGGTTCTTACAGGCAGTGGGTGTTGTTAAAGTACCTACTAAGGTTTTTTAACGACCCCCCGTTCTTAAAGAACCCTTATATTTCAGGGTTTTAAATAAGATTGTGGAAATTACGGACCGGATTTTAGGCCCTGGTGATTTTTTTTAAACCGAATCCCTTTGATTTCGATCAGTTGTTGCAACAAATACAAGGTAAAACTCGATTTTTAAAAAACCTGCATGTTGGATAGAAAATAAAATTAAAACTTAATGAACATTTGCAGGAACTGAATACTGATTGACAATGTTTTGAATACTGTATTGAACTAACGAATCCATAAAACGATCGTGAAGATGCCCAAATTGCAGGACAAGGTTATCGCTGCCGCAACGGTTCAGTAAAATAATAGCGGCAATAAATTCCTGCAATTTATTACTGACGGCAACGATCTGAAGATCGCAAATCACTTTATACAGGTTTAAGATTTAAATGTTGCACGAACGAATGGTGGATATACGGGGTGTCGTCGTCGGTCCGGATTTGAAAACAAAAAAAAAACACCATTCTCGTAACTCCCACATCTGGTTCCGAGCAGCAGGACTTTACTACTGGTGTGCCTGGACGAGACATGATAAATTCCTGCCCACGCAGAGAAACAATATCTTTCCGAAAATGACTGGGAATTAATTAAAATTTCTATTCTGAGTGTACCTATTAGGTTTCTTGAAATTTCAAAGATCAATAATGCCTATCTTTTTTCTTTCATTTAGATTTTGTTTTCAAATGAGCGTCTGCGACACATCAACTTTGAAAAGTCTCCTCCTCCTCCTCACTGAAAAATCTGTTTTTTCTCTTCAGTTCACTATCTTCACTTCTTTTTTTCGTAAACGAGACACGAGTGATAAACGACATTCAGTTTTTCACATTTACGAGTTCATTTTTAAGAGGCCCGTGGAAAACAAACACCCACAACCACACTTTATCGGGTACCATCTTGTTTACCTTTTATACACATATGGACCCAAATACATATCTAGAAAAGGCCAGCTCGCGCCAGTCATATCGCCGAGATAAAAGCGATTTTGCCGGTTTTTAGTGAAAAACCCATAAGGAACCGCACCTTTCTTTGATCAAACCACCAAGACTTTTATGGTGCAAAGATAAATTTGTCGGTACCGCACCAAAATAAACAGTCTAATATGCAACATGTCAAGAAAAAGTGCAAAAGAGAAAATTTACATTTGTCCATTACGAGTGTGCGTCGTGCAGTGGGATAAAGTTGCAAAATTTTTAGACTAAATATTTAAACAAAGAAAAAGGTAGAATTTTGATAAAAATTAATTAAACGATACCGAACAAGTAAATAGATAATCCTACGAAATTCTTTCAAAAATGGTTAGGTTTTTCAATATTCATATAAAGAACTTAAATAATTTTTTTCTAAAAACTAAAAAAGATGATGGTGAAAAGGCTATTATAATTTTTAGGTCAAAGTTGCCTTCATGTATACTAAAACAGTTGAAATTTCTAAATTTGTATGGGATCGTTTTGATCCCAGAGCGCACCGGACACGCTTCTTCATCAACACCCATAACAAAACGTTTCATCTGTTGGTGACATATTAATGGGTCCGAAATGGCAACAGATAAAGCCTCTACGTGCCATCTGCCTGTCAAGTGATTGAATATATGACCTTCTCTTACCATAGTAAGATGAACCATCGACGACTCCATTCTGTATCAAATAGACCATCCAAATCCATGATGGTATGAAAACCCACTTCATGGTACTGTGTTATATTTTTTTCTCGCACTTAAAACAAACGAATTAAGCACAAAAACATTTTTTTTCAGCCATCACTCTCTCTCTCTCTCTCTCTCTCTTTTACGGAACGTAAACAAAGAACACGCGCGTCTTTTTCACGTAAAAGTTTGCGTTCTCGATCCTCCAGGAAACCAACCGTCGACACCGACTCACGCGGTCGTCGTTTCGAAACTGAACCAACCGGCTCTCTGTCTCTCTCACTGCATCCGAGGAATAAAAGTCGATGGCGCAACGTTACCTGCCTGGCCTATAAGGGGGTTCGACATTGCCAACGGTTTCCCCCGGGGGTTGTGGATTACTATTTTACTTAGATACGATGTTAATCAATATCATAAGCAGTTGCATACATATGAATTTGACGAGTTACATAGTAAATATTCGATTTTTGACTATTCTAAGGGGACAGGAGCTCTGAATTGGGTAACCGGGTAGCAGAGTGACGTAAGTTTCAAATCAAAGTTTCATGCGATAGAGGACGCTTTCTTTTTGAATTGAAACAAATTCTGACAGAAATATAACGAACAGGAAATATTAGTTTCTTAAAGTTACTAAAACTACCTCAGTGGATCAGCTCTCCATGGCTTTTGCTTCCTGAATCGTAGTATGTATATTCTTAATGGGCAAGATTTTGATATGCTGATTTGTCAAGGTTTTGCTCTATTCCTTAAAACTTGTTCATTTTAAACCATTTAAAGCTGTAACATTGTTCTAACCAGACGAGTGTTGCATGGCAGGCTCTTTCATGAACGACAATTTATTCATTTAAAGTTCCTGTTGTATACTTTTTATACAACCCTTGTATTTTAATAGATTCATCAGCAAAAGTAAATGTTATTCCTCCGGGTAAATTTATGTTAAGGAACTTTAAATGGTCCGCAAAATAACAAATTCGCTTTAGATATTTACCTATGTGACTAATCTGTTTTTTGATCAGTCCTCGTATAATTCTAAAAATCAATGATAATGAAAAAAGTACAGTTATAGAGGCTTGTGAATATACGCTAAAGGAATGTCCTCCAAATGGTGCCACCTCATATTTCTTAACAAATTCGAACAAAACGTACCCATCTTTTACGTTAATTTAACACAATCAATAACAAGTCAGCTGTTGCATTATAACTGCTCCGGACATTTTTTATGTAAATTTTTCTCTTGAAGATCGTTAATCCGAATTGAAGAAGAAGGAGAAGAAGGTACTACGTAGTGGCACGACCCACTCCGCTCCGATTAAACCGAAAAATAATAAATTCGTTCATAAATCGAGTGAAATAAATTTAAGACGGTCTGGTTACTAATTAAAATTTATCTTCGGTTTGGCTGCTGTTTTTTGTTTTTTGAAGAAATTTTGTGAAAGTTGCTTGTTGTTTGTTTGTTTTTGGGTGGCAAGCGAACCTTCCCGAATTGATGAAAAAGGATTTCACGGGACCTTTTCCTTCCTCAGTACTTTTTTTTTTGGTGAAAACCGAGGGCAAGAAGTTTTTCCTTTGAATAAAACATAAAGGAACTCTATAGGCTTCCCCAAATAAAACGAATAATAAAAAAAAGGCGATGTTGGAACATAATGACGTTTGCTGAGAGACAAATACGTGCATACGTAACAGGCCCTGGAGGAGAAATATTTTTTTTGGGGGAGGAAGAATGATGGAGACAAATTTAAATCTGGTACAGGGCAAGGTACTGATGCTGTTTTTTTTTTAATAAATCGAAGCCTATTTAATCGCATTTAACGAACTATGTTATTCGAATAGAGAATGCAGTCATGATTCGCATTCAATTATTTTATTTCTATCTCGTCTAGTTTTCGCGCTTCCCTCGTATATTCACCTGAAACAGCTTAAATACGAAGAGTGGGCAAACCAGTATTCGAGCCGGCTCTTCGACTTATCTTTCCTACATTTTAAAGATAATTTTCTCGACAAATATTCCAACTATAAATTAGCTGATAGGTAAAACGGTGATAAATACTTCACATTCAATTTTATCGCTTCGACCAATTTAGCACTCCTCTCGAATAACAAATAGACACTTATGATATGAAAAAAACAGGGAATCAGAAACTGGCACAATTTTCCAGAACACTCCATCTTCCAAGTAGTCGAGGCCACATGTTGCAATTTATAGATGAGAAGTTGTAAATAGCACGAAAAGACCCTCCACTCCTATACATAGAACACTTGGCGGTGTTGCAGCTTGAGTAACGGTCTAGAGACAAAAGCCTTTCCCGCCCCATTATTGGACGAATAAGTGGTGATTTACAACGAGCAAAGGGGTAATTTCATAATAATGCCCGTTTGCCATTAAGTAGAAAGTAATTAGAAGCGAGGAAATTTATTAGACGAACATAAAGGTGAATTTTCTCAAACGTAAATTTACTGTGTGGCTTTAATCAACATTATTGATCGAGTAATGGTGAAATGTCAGTTCGGTTATTATCGACCGCACCCGGAAACAGTGAAAAATCGAGTCACACGACAGTCGCTTGAATAGTTTTATTATTTACCTTGAAAATAGGACAACACCAATTTTAAAACAATCCTGTATACACGAAAAACCTGTTCTACATTTGTATATTTTGTAAACTTTTCGAATGGCACGGAATTATTTGATTAATTACTTCGGGTCTATTAGATTAAAACATTTTAAATACATGTTTCAAAAGGTTTTTTGAAAAATGCATTCGACTTTGAAAAAATAAATAGAAAAATCTTTTGAAATTTTGTTTATTTTTTTTAGGCGAATTTCAAAAAAATGAATGAATATTCAAATGGAAATTAATGCCAGAACTTTTTCTCAGAAACTGGAAAGTTCTGTAAAAAAGCAGTTACATACATAAGAATGCTTTATTTCTGTGCGATCTTATTATTAATGGTTTCCTTTAAAATACTTTTTTCCTGAACAAACGAGCTTTATCTCAAATTTTTTTCACAAAACTAAAAAAGGTTACAAAGAGAATCGTCAGTCTCAAATTTGGTTGAGAACTAACATAGATTTCTAGGCATAAAGAGTTGTTATTCAAAAAATTACCTGCCAAACGAATGTTAAGTAACGGCCACCCTTATCACCAGACCTAAATCAACCAGTAATCTTTATGTATTCCTTGCACAACAACCGTTTTATTCCTAAGCAACGCCCCATAACAAGGACCACAGGGCAAAATCACACACACAGCCATTGTTCTTATCGTTAGACACAGATTGAATATACGATTGTATTTATTTTATTTTTTTGGTTTTAAAGAAAACCTCCCGCGAGCAATAACACTCATATTTCCTATATAATATTCCATATTTCCATTTCTTTCCACCTTTTTAAGGTCGTAAAACAAAGCGAAAGCACAAAACTCCCTAGAGTCTCGTAGAGGACCTCGACGAATTCTTCTCGAGGGCGCAGCGAAATTAAAAGTCGCCCCCTTCTTGTTCGAAGAAGAAAGAATGAGAAGAGAGAAAAAAAACATAGGCAAGGCGCGCGTGCAATTACCCTAAAGGCATTTCCATGAAAAATATACCTACAAGTTTTCCTTGGTTATTCGAATGTGAAATGAAAATTGTATTTTAGCAGGAAGAGACCAGACAAATCATTACGTTCTCTTCAAACTGTCATTACACAAAGTTTAGAGAGAGGCCCGATATACATACAATGAAGTCTAGACCCGTCCGGATCGACTATTTGCAATGTCATCCTGTCTGAATGCGAGAAAGAATGGTTGTTGGTGGTGGTGTGGTTTTAATGGAGTATTCGTGCATTGGTTCATAACTCAATTTTAAATCTTGTTCTTACAAACACCAAAACATATTATCTAGGACCTCGAGGATATTGAATCGGTACTACCTACTCCCCCGATTTGGTACCGATTGACTGGGAACGTAAATAACCGCTTAAGATCACGTTTCGTCGGCTTTTATCAAGATCTTTTCACGCTCAGATTTTAAATGCCTGAGGGCTCGATTTTTAGTGTAAAATTTGTTACTCAAAGGTTGGTTGTCCCTTTCAATATGGGAAAATTAAATAGAAATGCAGTTGTTCAAACTGACAGGGATTTTAGGGTTTTCCATATCAAATTTGGCAACAATGAATTCGTTTGATTTCTGATAAAGTCGATAATCGATGAGTGTAAAAGATTTGAAGAATAAGCTTCGATTGGATAAAAGGAAATTGAATTTGGGGAGCCCCTGGGGGCAATATCTCTTCTTGATCCATTTCATCCTAATAATCAAACGAACGTTTGTTAACGAAAGATCGGGCTGAGTCATGAAAAGTTTACGAAATGAGGCCTGTCCGCTCATATTTTAACAAAAGTATAACTGTACCGACTATGAAACGGTGTTAGATGCATGTACCATGGCCAGTTTCACACAATTAAAATTGCTCAACTGAAGATTCAAGAGAATTGTCAAGGTTCAAAGGCTGTTGTAATTGACGTATTGTCTCAAATGATGGAATACACCTTCAGACGCGATACATTGTCTCTAGAAGGTGTCACTTTGGTGAGATCTTATTAGAACTTTTCAACCTGACCTCGTAATTAATGAATCAAATCTATATAAATAAAGAAACGCACGCCTCTGGGTTCTGCCGTTTGCACTAGTTCTAAACTAGATTTTCTCGACATTTAATTGAATTAACGGTACCAGTACAATGTCTCTGATATAAATTAGGAAAGGTGCCTTTAAGGCTACTACCATAAATGCGTTTTTTCGTAATCGTTAATTTCGAACAGAATTTCAAATGTATAGGGCTCAATTTAAAATGAGAATCTGTACGAACAACAACAACAACGAGTGCTTAAAAATCCGTTTGTGATTTAATGCGAAAAAAAAAATGTAAATGTCCTTGTCACTCTGGATATTTATCAACGTTTTCTTTCCTTTTTCTTGTGACAATCGAAAAGCTTCTGGCTTTTCCAAACGTGAATTTCCCCCGTTTATCACCTGAGTGATTTATAATATCTCCAGAAACGACGAACATATGCGAAATTCACGTAATTTTCTTTTAACAAATGGATGCCGTGTCACACACCAAAATATTTTATTCTTTTTGTGACGCGAAAGAAGGAACAACTATTCCTTAACGGATCGTAAAATTACAAATGTTAGTTAATTATTTTTATCGGAATACGACTTTTAATTAGAAAAAATTCAGTATTCAGGTTGAGGAGGACAATGCATGAGACATTTCGTTTTATAAAACAGAGCAGAGCCGTCGTCCTGCCTTCTAAAAGCCTTATTTTCGGACAGAAAAATCCTCGGCCACATACGAATATCGTTATTTTCGGTCGATGCCCCTGGCAAGTGAAAAGAACCTATGTTGCTGGAAAATACTTATCATTATTATTTTATAAAACCTGTACTTTCTAATGTCTGTGAAGAACGGGTTGAAAGTGGCTCTTTTCTAACCGAAATTGCAACAGATTCTATATAATAGGACTTTTGCACAACAGATATGAATGACCAAAACGCTATCCACATGTTTGCGAACCAGAAGTCTCAAGTCTTTTACGGTCGCAAACACCTTTTTTTAAATAATTCAGTGACATCTGTCTGCGGAATGCTAGGAATAATTTAAAGACTTAACATGGTTCAAGAAAGACATTTCTTTAAAAAATTAGAGGGTTATTGTTATCGGAACGAGTGCACACGCTAAATAAACCTGACAAAGTGCAGTGGAAATTTCGCACATTAACAATACTTTACAAAACTCCATTTACGTTTTACGCGATGTTTATTGCTAATGGAATTGGAGTGGTAACAAACAGTATGGGCATTTAAGCCCATGAAAAAATGGCACTCATATTTTTCGCGCTTAAAAGATACCAACCGCACAATCTTCTAGTTCTCTCTTCATAATTGTGGTTCATAATTAAAATGGGGACGAAAATGATCATATTTTACATGGGGGTTTTGCGAAAACTTTTCCTCTCAATCCTGTTTGTTTCCTGGAAAACGTGGTCATTTTGCAGAGTACCCAGGACAATAAACTAATGTTTCGCAAATTGCCCATCTAATTTCACTGAATTCGTAAAGTTTGAATAGTTTAGAACGGTGACTCGGAAAGGACCTACGAACTACACCCATTTCAACAGGAATTGTTGCTGAGATAAAAGCCGAATTGCTTTTATTTCGTGTCAATTCAATGTCCTTGCAGTGATTGTTGAATTTCTTTAACTCTGTAAATTCTGGTAAGCTCTGCAAAACGTATCTAATTTACAGGCGACAATCGCGACAATTTTTTGTGAACTGTTATACAGGGTATGTCATAACATAGGTATAGGTCACAGATATATTAGAAACGCTTGACGAAAAAATGTATCAAACATACATTTTCGAAATTAACTTCAAAACAATCAGTTGACCGGATATTAAATTTGGAATTTGACAGTAATATTTTTGCGGATGAGAAATATATATTTTTTTAATATTTTAACTTTTCTCCTTAAAGAACAGTATTTACAGGCTGATTGATTAATAAATTCTATCTGTAGTTTGTTATCTTTGGCAATTCGATTATTTATCATGAACATTTATCAAGAAATAGGGGGCTTTTCGAAATGAAAAAGATAGAATTTATTGATCTCGATGTCTTAAATGGTTTTGAAAACATTAGACTTTCAATATGGTATTGCAATTGATATCTTTATCAAATTTATTTAAAAAAAATTAAACTCATAGTCATTAAAAGTATATTAAAAGTTATTCACCTTAGATATGTCTTCATCATTAATATAAATGAATTTTCTTAAAATTTCAAATTGGACAATTTTAATAGAAAATTATCTAATGATGGTATTTTTTTCAAAGTTCGATGACTTGATTCCTTACGCCAATTTAGCAACAGCTCTTGAAGCTATTACGATATTTTTTTCATTAATGCGTAACAAACTCACTATAGGGTGATAATCGCTTTTTTTTGTATTTTTAAGGAAAATACAGTAACTAAGAAAAAAGCAAAATCAGGTCGTACGCCTGCTTTGCTAAGTGCGTAAGACGCGATTTCGCGTCATGCGCAGAAAACATGTTAAAAAAATACTTAAAAAAGTCTAATATCTAGTAATATTTTTAAAGTTTTAATCAAGTTATCGAGTCAATAAAATACATCTTAAAAAAAATAGTACATATCTTTTTTTATTTAGAGAAATTCCCTATTTCTTGATTCATGTTTAGAATAATTGAACTGCCACAGATAACAAACCACAGACAGAATTCATTAATTAATCAGTGTGCAACTAACGCCCTCCCGGAGAACGGTTAAAATATTTATGAAATTCAGATTCGCCATCCTCAAAAACATCACTGTGCCAAATTTAGTCCCAATCGATAGAACCATTTTGAAATTATTGCATATTTTCAGAGTTTTATAATCATGTTTTACACTCTATATCTTTTCTGGTTATATAAGATGTTTAATTTGGCTGTAGTCCATATGTTGTGCGACACCCTGTAGAGAGAGACTTCAAACCAATACCAACTTATTCAGCACGTCGATATCTATAAACCTGCAAAGATTTCAAGTCGCAGCTCTAAATGGTTTCCGGGAAAATCGACTTTATTTCGAACAGAAAAGTGCAATTTACGATTTTCTCAACTTTCGAAAATGTTTTTCTCGAAAATTAAAACAAATATAAAACAGCAATTTGTTTTTTCGAATGTTGATGCTATGTTGCTGAAATGCTGATCCAGAATTGTGCCTAGAATATTCATTTGCTCTTTAAGTTAATTAATTACAATGTCCATTTATGTTGCCAGACAATACTATATGTATGTTAGAACAAGATCTACATGTCCTCATTGTATTTGATCCTGTAAATACAATTACTCCTAAAATTGAATACTCTGTATACCTACATGAATATGTAATCAATACAGAACATGTACGAAAAGTGTGTTTTTCCTTTTTTGGAACAATAACAGTGAAAATAAGCTTAATCCATGGAAAAATCCATGTGGCAAAGTACAAAGGGAAAATTCGAAATTAACTCGTGGTGGAAGCGAGCTTGCAGAATTTTCAAATTATTTCCTAAAGTCAAAGGAAAATCTCTGCATTATGGAAAGACTTTTCTCCCATAATTCGAGTTGAAAAGGAGCCGTGAGAGTGAACCGTCTGGTGAGATTAACGGTTCCACCAAAACCCGAAGTCCCTGTAAATTGAATAAATTTTAACGTGTGTCAAGTAATCGGTTTTGTAACAATTAATAAAAAAAAATTTCCAATCGTTAAACACCCAAATGGTAAATGGTCCTTATACGTGGGCCCGGATTCTGGGTGGCGACCATCGTCGATCGGAGCGCACATTAAATTAACCTACTCGACTTATTTAAATTTTATTTCAGAGTATAAATTGGTCCGAGATCAGACGGAGAGTTGTTCCCTTTTTTTAGTGACAGGTAATTGAACATTTTTAATTGAAATCGGCTTTATTATGTGATAGTTAAATGCTGAAATAGTATTTTTAGAAAAAATGGGTACGCTTTAAGACTTGGAACTTTATGGCCAGTGACGAAAGATCATAACTCAACAAAAATAATGTTTAATTTAGTTCGTGAAGAAATCTTCAAGCAGTCTTCAAGATTTATGATCATCCAGTGCTTGAAAATATCGTCTATGGTGGTCTATGTTAATGTTACACTTCAGGAGGTCATATCAAACTCCTATAATTTGTAAAAATTAATGAGTCCAAAGCAGGAAAGGTTGCGTTCCGCTCAAAACCCACGTCCTATAAACATAAAACTCATAGGATCTCTATTATTTCAGTATCAAATTCCTGACCCATGTGCACGTATCGTTAAACTGTCAATGGTAGATTTACGTAAATTAACTCAAAGGAATATTATGCCCATATAAAGGCTAATTTGTTTTGCCGAATTCCACCCCGAAGGGATCGAATTACCCTCCGGGGTCTCAGCTGTTGTCTGAACGTCACTGTTTACAGAGGCTAAATAGTAGAGACCCGAGACGTGACATTAGCATTAGTTTTGTCACAAGAAGCGTGTCGGTGTTTCGTGGATGCAGCTGGCCAAACAAACCCCCCTCCCTTTTAAATTAATCAACTCAATTTCAGTTACATACCTACATATGTATATTGGAAAATTGGAAACTGTTCAAGAGAACAACACTGCGTGAAAAGTTAGTGGAATGAAGATGTCGAAGAGAGGGTAGTGCGGTAGGGGGACGGTGCTTGCCATGCCCAATTTTCCAAGTTTTTTTCCATTTTATGTAAATGCCCCTCGCACAAACCACGATAATGGGATTCGGTTGAAATTTCTGCTTATTTCAGTTGGAAAAATTACTGGCTTTGAAATGCTATGAAATTAAATTGCTTCTCGACGTTTCGCCTTTTGTTGCCGCCGCCTCCGGAAAAGCCTCGGAGATTTTTCTTCAACGACAACGACGCTAATGGATTAGATTCGGGCCGCAATGCGAAACGAAATATTTAAATACAGTTGTTGTTGGTGGTGCAGCTAGATTTTCCTCAATTTCAAAACACAATAGGGGGTTCAGGCTTTACATGAAACTCTGTATATATACGTAGCCAGACAAATAGTAAATCTGAAAGACGTCGTCATTTTTAAAATTTGCCAGGGCTTATAGGCACTTTTAAAAAATTGATAACTTAATTTTCTTGGAAATGGTATTTTTTTTTATAGCACATTTAGAATTATCCAGAATTCAATTTTGGTTTGCATAATTTTACGATACAATTCACCAATCTCAGACGATCGATTTCTGGCATCAAAAGTAATTTTCCAGGTAACCCAAAAATTCTGTGGAAAAAAATCATAAATCTTTATATCCAGATTCGGCTTGGTTGCATTAATATCAGGTTGATAAATGAAACGTCCGTTTTCTCGGCCGGGATCGAGTCGTTTACGTAATTAAAATCAACTTTTGGAAACGCTTTTGACGGAAACCCTGAAGTAGTAATTAATGGAGACTTTAATTTCCCTCGTCCCCAGTTCCAAACTGGAAAATATCCCTAAATTTTTTTATTAATGGACATGGATGACAACGCGTTTTTCGCAGGATGAAGAAATTGAGCGATTTATTCTCTAGAATTTTTATTCGTTAACGATTAGCAACTATGGCGTGTAAAGATCGCAGCAAGCGGGTGGGGAAGATGGTGGGAGTTGTGGAGGGTCATTTCCCCACTTGGGGTCTTGACGTAAATCAACCCCCCACCTATCTGTATCTTTTATCTAAACACAAATAATAAACAGGTCTACTACCCTGAGTTATGCACGTTTTACGGGACTTTTTAATTTTGTGAAAAACCCGATACAGGCGAATGTCGTGTAGTAAATTGTATAATTCCATTAAACATGGCTACTTTAGATTAGAAATTCCGTGACTTTTCGGTCCGACGGACTAATAATAAGGTTATTATGGTTGTATTACCATTATAATGGTACAATATTTCATGGGAAACGTATAACCGCCTATCAAAAGTTTCAGTTTCATGCTACTTTTACTTATTGTTGAGAAATGTCACAAATGAAATTTTTCTGCTTTGTGGTGTTACTTGTGTGTTAATAGTCACATCGCAAAATACCGAAAAAATGATTTTTTTCAAATAACCCAAAACTTTTATTTCAACCTGTACATTTCCATTTTATTTTCTACATATAGCAAGCAGACTTTGCGGTACTAAAATAAATCAAATGACTCCCAAAATTCCAGACTTAAAACCGTGCGATTGCACAGTGTTTTAAGTAGACCATAACAAATAAATTTTCTGTCTTTGATTTTGAATTGCTTAATGCCTTTCCTGATTCCGGACATCAACAAAACAAAAGCCTTATTTTTTGTCGTTTTATGAAAAGCGCGCTTGGGAAATCTGGAAAAACGATCGGCCCGAAAGGGTGGTGCGTGAGACGTTCCCATAACCACGTACTTTAACAAAACAAGCCTGGATGAAAAGCCTGGAAAAATGGAAATTTAACTTTGACTAAGTGGTTCGACCACGCATTTTTCCTATGGGACGTCTTGAATAATATAATGGTAACTGAATATTCACATTTTATGGTATAAATAATGGCCAGCGCACTCTGGTGGTGACATTATTAATTTTTCATCACACCCTTCTCCCATTTAATTTTTTTTTAAATGTGGAAGTGCAGATTGAAATTTACGTGACTAATAAAGGTACATGGATGAAATATAAGTATGCAGGCACGTTTTATTAAAAACTTTTTCTAGAAATATCCATTTAAGCGTTTAGACCCGACCCGTTAGGTCCTAAAATTAAATTTTCTCTCGGTGTAATTCGGAAGCACATTCCCTTTTTATAATATCATAATTAAAAGAAAAAATACAGTATGACTGAGCAAATAAAAATGCTAAGGACCAATTAAAACTTAGTGATACGGGAGTTGTTTCAGAAGTTTCTGACCGCAGTTATGAATGAAAGTTTTCAAAGTTATTCTTATTTTTTCGAAGTTCTAAAAGATACTTTTTGAGTAATTCTGGTACTTTTCGAGATATATTGGAATATAGAACATTTAATAAAAGAATATACAGACCAGGACAAGTAGAATCGACTTCTTCCAACTACAGTGTAAACTTTCAAAGGTAACGTTAGAAAGCTTTTTTGCTTCTTCAAGTCTGATGATCTGTATCATGATGGTATGCAATTTACTACGATCCATTTTTTTAAAAACACTCCTTAAAAGCCTTTATTTTTCTATATTAAGTATTAGTTTATCGTCTACTAATATTATGAGTAAAAACAAAACAAAATAATCGTCAAAATAAGATTTGCCACCAGTACTACCCTGTATATGAAATCTCTCTAAAAACAACAACCGTTTTTCCATTTATTTTCTCCCCAAAAATAGAGCAAAAACTAATACCCATTCCACGAAACAACTCTAATAAATCCTGATTAACTTCGTCACAAAGTTCTCGAACTCGTTTATGAATTTTCCCTGTGACATAAAGGACGAACGCTCTACTCCTCCAGGAAGTTTCTCTGGAGCACAAAAGAAGTTAAAATTGACTGAATTAGGGAAGGCCATTCGTGATATATCAACTGAATAAATCAGACCTTTCCAGAAGACCGGGAAATTTCGGAAGAGTTACGATTGATTGTTAAATGGAAATGTGCCTTTTGCCCTCTTTTAAAGGACTATGACGTGGTTTTTTTAGTTTAAATTTGAATATCTAATTAACATTACCAACAGTCGTAATTCATACCTTCTTGGTCGGTTTAAGTGTAAGTTAACCCTGGAAAGTTCCATTCTGGAAACGATTTACGACGATCCTGACCGAAAGTTATTAATGGGGTAGAGATTAGTTAGAGCCTCTGAGAAAGTTCCTTACCTCGCAAATTTCCAGATATATCGTTTTAGGAGTTCAGGTAATTTTGGGGTTGCTCCTAAACCTTTCACTCCCCACTATATCTTTCCTGTTCGACTACGGCTTTCCTCGCTTAAGAAAATTTATATTTTTAACCTAGAAGAATGTTGGTAATCTATTGATTTTCTGAACCAGAAAATTCAATTTTATAATTTATCCTCAATATTCTCAAGCAGGAATCGTTAAATACAGGTTATCTGTAATTTACAAAAGTGGAGCTTGAGAACTTCGATCAGACCTTCACCAACAATCTTGATTTTCTGTATTTCCTGCACAAGAAATACCCTCAGAAGTCAATAAATTTTCACAGTTGGCATGCATTATGACACAATTAAGCTGTTACCCTTTGTAGTGTGTAACAAATGCGACTCTATTATTTCCATTAAATCCATTACAAACACTTGTTTGGTTCGCTAAATTCTCTCGTCCGTTTCCATGGAAGCAGAGGCGGAAAAGTCAAGAGATTCTTTGCGTGACCACGGTGCTTTGTAATTGGTGACACCGAAACAGCAGGACTTACAAAATTTACAGGGTGTAAACTGATATGATAGCATTCAATAAGTTGTGTCGCGTTGTCGAGGAGAAAGTCTTTTCAGGACACGCGCCTCCTGCTGTATAATTAATGCTTTGCTAACGACCTGGCCGTGGGGAAATAAATAACGAATCTGGTGCCAATGAAGTCTACGATGATTGATGGCTTTAAGATTGTCGCTCTTTAATTTATCGCGAATCTAAATTTAACCTGGTATGTTTGGATTTTTGAGTGAAACGGTCAGAAAAGGCCGATCACCTCCAATGCGAATTTAAATCTGTTTAATGTATTAATTACCCTGTACATTTCAAATCTTAATGTAGCTATTCAATAGTTACCCTGTATAATTTCAAATATATTTTGGAATAGTAATAGACAGTCAAAGTGCATCACGATATTTTTAATGACACCTATGTCCATAAATTTATATTACTTACATTAGTTATCTTGTATGTGTCACAACTTTTTTCATATTTACCCTGTAGATTTCAAAGGATAATTAAAAATAGATAACTATGTAATGAAGAATAAATCAAATCTTTCTTCAACAAATAAATATATCCCTCTTTTGGGCTATGTTGCGTGTTTACCCTGTATATTTGGAATTAATTTCCTACATAGGAAGACCTCAAATTAAAACTGGTTCCAGTAAATTCAATTTTATTTTTTAGGAAATTGGGAAGAAAAGGATTTATAGAAGATGTTCCCCCATTTCTTTCAGTCCTCACTGCCCTATAAGAAGAGCATTTTTTACATGAAAATAAATGACTAATTAACTTATTACCCCTCCCCCCGATAAAGGACTAAGCTCCAGGTAAGTGTCTTAAACGAGAGACGAGGCATTATCCACTTAAATGCAAAATTAAATATTGAGACGGTGGGTTGGAGGAGGAGGTCGCGCTTTTCTAAGCCTTAATCCTGCTGCGGAGTGGCTCAGTTGGGGCTCATTTTCGTCACACAACAAAGACGCCCATTAGAGACCGTTCCCCAGGACGTGCGGCAGGAGGAAAACTTTAATAATGACATCGGCGTTGAATAGAAACGGGAATGCATTTAAGGCATACACGATATTTGCATAGAACGACATTGCATTATCTTGGCAGGAAATTTCCTGCTTTGGGGCGTGGTTTTAGGTCATTGTCCGTTTGAAAGTTAAATTTTCGTTAATTTTCGACGAATTTCCAATTTAGATTCAGTTCCGTAAAGACGTCGGACAGCATCAACCCAGAGGTTGTATGTAATTTCCTGAAAAATTAAATTTTTATTTATCGCTCCTGCAATTAACATGGCGATCGTTGAATTTCAATGGCTGCGCAATTTAAATGGAATTTGCATTTTAACAAACGGTGCTCTTTCTTTGCGGTCCATCAACACAGCTACCGAAGGGGACGTTTTATTATTATTTTTTTTTGTAAAACGCAGCGCAATTTGTTAATGACGCTAAATTGCTCTGATTTTTTCCAGGCATTTTGTTGAATTTTATGGTACAGTCAGCAGGAAAGTTTAATAATAACGTTATGTTCCTGCGACGAACAGTCCTGCGAGACAAAATTGCGTATTTATTTACTGTTGTGGAAAATAAGGTTCGCACATAATTTCCCTGGAAACTTTTCTAGTTTGCTCTCTGAAAAAAAATAACCTGCCAGAAAATTGATATTTCGGTAAACAAACAAGGGCGTTCAATGGATTATTATGTCCTACGAGAACCACCCACCAACCACACATACGTATAATGTGTTTTTTATACACTGTCCAACAATCAAAATGCTAAATTAGTTTGAAATATCGATATGATTCTTGTCTGGTAAATAAGGTGGATACCCCACTTCTCTTGCAACTTGAACTACGAAATGGTGTTGAATTTGTTTTTATATTATGTGTGAATGATAGTATCCTTCAAATAACCTCCATATTCCTACTCACTAATTGACACGGATTCTATAAACAGTGTTTTTATAAACATCAGGAAGTCTGATGCTCTCAAATCAGGTGGATACGGAGATTAACAAAACTTTTTTCATCATTAATTCACCTAAATTTTTTCACAGGAAATTGTATCGTTGTTGTTGCAGTAACTCTTTCACTACTGAACGAGAAAAATACATAGGACTCCTGCGGTTATACAGAACATTTATAGAGATACAACTGATAGCAGTTTATTGGTTAATTGTTTGGAGTTTGAATAACTAATCATTGAGCTGAATTCTTTTTCACATCTTTCTTCTGACTTTTCTACCAGTCATTTCATTTTTTTAATCCATTTATTGTTAGTGAGTTTAAGGTGGCAAGAAATATTGAATGCTTTTAAGGTCGGCATTTGAGACTCTGGCTCGTTGGCCTCACTTGGAATTGACCATTATCCAATTTCTATTGTTGAGCAGTGTATAAGAACGAGATTTGCGTGTCATTTATCATGTGATGGAAATGCATTTTACGACATCAATAAATAATATTGTTCCGACATAAACACATATTGGAAATCGAACTTTGTCTATATATTATTCACTGTATCCTCTCTCTATCGTGGATTTTTGTATTTAATAGAGAACATATTTTAGTGATAAATCATGCAGGAGACAGTTCTTTTGAATATGTTCTCCTGCGATTTATCTAAATTCTGTCAGATGTAGAAAATTTGCAAAATTTATTGAAATAAGTGTTATTTCGACGCAACAACTTCGTATTTCATAAAGTTGGTTTCACATTAATTAAAACGCCTCTCTTTAAACAGGATACACACTCGTTCAAAAGTCATTATCTACTTAACTGTTAAGGAAATTTCGAGAACGTTTTAAAGATTAATGCTTCTTCAGCTTTAGGATGTATAACAATCTTCAGAAAGCAGTAGAGTAGGTTCTCTCTATATATATGTGTATATATGTATATATATATACATATGTATATATATATATATATACATATGTATATGTATATGTGTGGAATTCTCGTAAATCAGCCCAGCCCTAATTGCAACAATGAGCAAATCTGACATCAATGGCATGACAAAACTTACACTGAAAACGGTTTATGTAGCTCAGCTGGTCTAAATCACACAAATTCCATGTTTTAGCTATATTCAGGCGCTTGTTTTATTAGTTTAAAATAGCCTCCTTAACAAGCACCATTTTACTTCCTGTACCCTTTACGAGTTGATCAAGAAATTGAAAGACATTCCATATTTTATTACATGTGATTCACATACTAACTTGCGACAATTCAATACAACCCAGAATTGACCCTTTTTAAATGGGATATTCATTAAAAAAAGATATATAAAAACTTCTGCTGAAAAAAAAAGAATTCCAGCTGTCCTAATTTTGAATTTTAATTAGAACAGCAGGATCAAAATTAGGACATTAAATAAATTTAAAAAGCCGAACATTCAATCCAGATCTAAATCCTTGGAATTGATCGAAAAGTTAGAATTAAAAAATGTATTATTTTCCTTTTGTACCATTGTTCGATTAACAAGATTTGGTTCCATTTGACATAAAAAAAACTTGTAATGCAAGTGACCTACAATAAAATTACTCTGTAAGACTTACCCTGTATATAAAGTAGCTAAAAAATGAATGTGAACTATTTCAGTTAATATACAGGGTGTTTCATTTAATTCTGAACCGGTTTTTTGGAGAACTTTAATGTCAAACTTCTGTTGTTTCCATTGATTTCTTGTCACGTATAAGGGAGGCTGCATACATTTTTTTTCGCACAACTTTTTAACCCAATTATTTTTAAGCCTTTAATGGCACCGAAACGGTACCACCACCCAACGTCAATTCGTATTCGACACTTTTTAGACTGGTCATCGAAAAGACCGCTTGCTCTCCTTTATCGATTCTAAATAATGAATGCGCTGTTTACACTCAGCTGGACGCTGTCCATATTTGGTAATGCGGCTTACTCACCCAAAAAAAGAAGAAAAAACAACCAACGACCAAGAGACACCCGAAGACAGACAAACGGGGCAACAGGGGAGGGGAGGGGGAAGAAAATGGTCGTTCCAACCGTTTTAATGCATTTTAAATTAGATTTATTAAATCATGATGTATGGCGAGGAGATTTCGAGATTTGAAATGGAAATTCGTGACGAAACAGCCGGACAAAATGTTTTATTATTATTTATGAATATCCAAACTTGGACATGGACACGGGGCCCGTTCAAGACAACTATTTTCTGGCAGGTAAATAATTGGGTTGCCCCGGCAGAAAAAAAAACTCCCAGTTTCATTTACGAGAAAATTATAATGGACACTTTTTCTACCTTTTATAGGTCCCTCGTATGTGACTTTTAATTCAACGAAATAATTGTAGTTCTTATGACATTATGTTCATAAAAAATCGTCAAAAACTAGTGCGCTTTTGAGTTAGTTCCTTCAAAAACGAAAAACTTTCTACTCGAAATTAGACCAAAACACATCTACAGAGTGACACTTAAAAGCATGACGTCATCCAATTTCAATGTATGAATTTTGAGGTTAAACAGTCTATATAATTAATTAAAAAAAAGTATTATTAAGAAACCGTCAAAGATCTGAACACAGAGATACTTCAGGTTCATTAAACATCTGTCACAAGCGTACCAAACAATGGAACCCATTATGGAAACTAATGGTATTTTTTTCTAAAAGGTCATTCTCTGTTTCTGCACGATAAACATCAACGTTATTATAATTCTATTATTAGTTAACCATTATGAAACTTAATTATCCATTGTGTGTGCAGTACAGGCGTCGTAAACATGCACATACCGGTCTTGTGGTGAAAGAATTCTGTTTCGTATTGAAACGAACGGTGTTAAAGTGAATTTTCTAAAAAAAAACACTTTCCCTTTCCCATAAAACAGGAGGAGATAGCAACAGTGATTCTTTTGATCCACAACCAGAAATAGATTCATACGCCATCTGGTAGACAATACAGGCTAAAATAATAGCTAACGATGGCCTTTGAGATCCCAGAAACGTATATTATCCTCCACTATATACAGGGTACATACGGGGGGGCGAAACCTTTGTGTCCGGCGTCGTAAAATATAAATTTAATTTGCCCCGGGGGCCGCTTGTTTTGCGTTCAGACTCTCGCTTTTGTTGTCTTGTTTTTGTCTGCAGTTTCGCTAATTTTAAGCTTGTCGCACGGTATGTTGTGTGGAACAACTCGCTCGTTTGGACACGAGGCGAGCTTTCGATGTCGCCTTTACAGTTAATTTATTTTGAAAAAGACGAATGCCTTGCCATCGGACACAAGCGGTAAAACTTGCACGCCACTGCTACAATTTTTAATTTTTCTCAAACGATTTAATATTCCTTCATCGTTTTGCAAATTGTAAAATAGCTTGTTTTCTAGTGAAATTTTATAGTCAAAGTGGTTCAGATCTGGGTTGTAAGCTGATTTGCATCTGGAACATTAACAGACCTCATTAAATTCTAAAATAAGGTTTGAAAACTTCACGATTTACAATGTTTGCACGCATCAACAACACGCTGTGGTCCGGATCTGGGTTGAAAAAAATACATGAGTCACGCATTTTCCAGGATTTTCATAAAACACCATAATTCTATAGGAAAAAAATTAAGGAATAATTGGGAAAAAAACTAATATATGGCAACAAAATCCCCGAAACGCCAAATCCTGGATGGTGGCGCGTTCGGTAATTGGTCTGGGGATCCCCTGGTGGTACATTAAATTAGCGAAACGGGCTGACGTTCTGGAAAATTAATACGTGAATGTAAATTACGTCTGGCTTGCTGGTTCCGATTATTTCTGCTTTTCGAGTCCAAATCCGAGAACTGTCACGCGGCTTGGATAAAGCCTTTTAAAATCCCCACCATGGAATATCCATTTTATTCGATATCCATTAATTGGAATTGGACCGTGAGAAGATAAATGAAGAAGTCTTGTCAAGGTAGAATAAGAAAATATAAATCCCTCCAGAATTTTTTTTCTCTTCTTCTTCTTCTTCTGGCACGAACGCTCCCATCTCTTATTTCAACTGCCTGACTAACCGTATCTCGTACCAAATAATTTTCTTTATGTTTTGCGGTTCACCTTAAGATTTATCCAGGGGCTTTGGAGCTCGACCCTCCTTTATCCCTCGGGGAAATATGGTCGAATTTTCCATCATTTTCCAGGTTAAAATATCCACAACTATATTGTAGGCTTTTCAACAGAGAGGGAAAGGAAAAACTTGAAACAATTTCCGAGTTTCCGTTAGGCACGTATCCTAATTGGTTCGGAAATCTCAGCCCCAATCAAGTCTAATTTGTTACACCACAGCCTGACATTGTTGAAAATTAATATCTGGATGTAAATTGGCTTTCGCCTGATTATTTGCCGGTTTGATATTCGAGACAAGGATCTGAAGGTTCTATATTGTTGATTTAGTTAAATCTCACGAAACGTTCTTAGAATGATCCATTTCTAATTATACTCGGTAGATTCCTGCTATCGATATTCAGATGTAAACACGAATTTTCTACTTTGTTTTATGTAATGTATCTGCTTGAAGTTTTGCGATAACATGCACGATAGCCAATAAGCGCTTGGAATAAAATTGGACTATGGATCATGAACTGGAATTTGGACTAGTGCGATTCCTATTAACATGTCGGAACTGTCGTAGGCATTAAAACATTTCAAACGGAAATGACGAACCACAGTCATATAAAATCGTGGACAGCCTAAATATGCATATTGTATAGGGTTTTAATACAGTGCAATTATACTGTCATAGATTTTATAGACACCATTGACATGGCAATAAAATTTTGACATAAAACTTAGATGATAATTGTAATCTGTAATTGATATGTCAGACGTCATATACATAAAAAAAACTTGACAACAAAATCTTAAAAAAGCATAAAGGTTTTTGCGAAACTCTGTAATTAGACTGTGATTAAAAGATAATAATAGTACAAGATGTTCAAATACATACTGTATAAACGATAAATTTTAGTGATCAAGCATTTAAACGTTATGATTTCCAATTATCATAGCAGGACCGATAAAGTAAATTGTGCACAAGAAAAAGGGCAAATCTTTTGGAAAACTCGCGATTACATCTAATTCAGAAGAGTTCGGGGAGACGTCCTCCCTGTCGTTCTGAATTATGGACCTCCATGTCTGCAGTAATAAATCCATTTCCATTTCCTATCACTACTGAAAATCCATTCCCGTTGGCAAACGTTCAGGTAAAAAGGAGGAGGGCATAGATAGATCCATTGCCAATTGAAAAATTGCTTTCCTGCAGCGTTAATGCCCTTACGAACACCATCGTCATGGAACGCAAAGAAAGACACGGTGCTGAGCCAATTACCAGTGCCCACACTACTTTTATCAATACCAAAATGCAAAGCAACAGAATTTAATAATGGGGTTTATGGTACATGGGACAACGGCTCGTTGTTATGTATGACAATTTTTAATTTGAAATGTTTATGAGACATGGAGACACATAAACACAATCGGATAAGAAAATAAAAAGTTCAAAGGAAATTTACAATGGTCTTTACGCCTACCGGTTTGTTGCAGGAAAAAAATGTTCTTTTGCGCTTTCTGCCCACTGTCGACAGTAGTGTAACAGGCAGGCGCCAATATAACATTCCTAAATTGTTGACACGCTTATTAACAATTCTGTTCAAAGGAGACAAAACAAATTTCCTCCGAGAGTGTTTCCCAATGTTTTTCCACGTTTTAGGTGCAAGATTTATTAGGCAGCAACCAGTTCGGTTCACATAAAACAGCCGCATTTGCCGTCAAAATTGTGCTTAGAATACTGAAAGGTTTAATTTGCGAAGGAACACACATAGAAAAGATCGCCGCCAAATCAACTGGTTGGTTGGTGGTCGGCGTTAAAGAAAAACGTACGTCTATTTCGTATTCGATATTTATCACAAACTGATTGCTGCTTTGCATATTTTATTCAGTCATGTTCGGGGCCTTGTTATGAAATTTAATGGGACTGAAAGAGGAGTACGTCTGATAAATCCGGGTCGGATTTCCTGCATTAGAGTTTTTTCATAAATCTTTCTGTCTGGAAAAATATTGTTCCAGGACTTTATGAAAAAACTTTAATCAGTCTCGAGATAAAGCCAAAAAAAATAAATAAGAAAGAAAATACCTCAACGGTTTTAGAGACCAAATCCGAAAAATATGCCGCAAAAGTGGAGGCTTATCACGAGTCCACTGACCGAAGTTCTACTCTTAACAGGATTCCTGGAAAAGCAACATTGCCAAATTTCCTAAAAAAAAACACTTCCAGAGAAGACAAGACTAGCTTGAACTCATTTAAAAGCAGCTTTTCACTTGCCGACCTGAATCTCCTCGGAACAATAAATTTGCGGCTTCCGATGACCTGTCACGCCACCACCGCGCCCCTTTGGAAATCGCCACCGACAATTCCTGTTATTGCGTTGTCAAGGTGACGGATCCCCATTGCCACGTTTACATCGCACATCTTCATTTTCATTTAACGGCTGCCCATTGAAACTTAGAAATCGAAGTAAACCCAGTCACGTAATGGTAATAAAAAAGGCAAACTATTTCCGTTATCTAAGCTTTTCTGAAGGAAGGGGAGAGACCACTGCTGCTGTTGCTGTTCCTGCTGCATCATCAGAGCTCACGCACATCCCCTAGTCAAAGAACTATTTTCGTTTTGATAAAACTCGTCCTGCATGCTTGATCTTGAATCTCCGTGAATAATTCATACAAGTCACCTGCTGGCTTTCGTTTTTCAATTTGCTGCTATTTGGGGTGCAGCAGGAACGTGCCTTTTCAATACTAAATGGGCAATAATAGGAAATGCCTAATAGGTTTTAACCGAATGAAACAAAAGACTGAAAAATTCATTCGGAAAAGGGTGCTGCTAATAAATTCATATTTACGGCCGGTGTGTTGTGAGTGCAGGATTAATGGCTTCATTGTAAAAGGCTTTTGGTGTATAATTTATGGACGAAATGTTAATGTAATTGTTACAGTGAAATTTATGATATTTTATTTATTTTTCAAATGTTGAAACGATCATTAATCCTGCAAACTGTTTTGGAATTAACAATTATCAGTTTCAATTATTTATTTCTTCACTTCGGCCATCAGTTATAACATGAGAAGCCCATCATTTCCGTGACATTTACTATTGAAATTTTCCATTAGGAACCATATAATAGGTCAATCGAAACAATTGCTCTGTTTTGACTGTATCTACTCTATTTTTGCTCAATTTCAGCGAATAAATGTTCCGCGTTTCAGTTACCAGAAGATTATTACATGAGTTTTCAAAAAAATAATGTTCAGTAAAAACCTCATTTACTATTCATTGGATCATTGAAAGCAATGTGGTCTTTTCAAGCAAGAACATATTTTGCAAAAGTCTACTGCTCGTTGATCAGATTTTTTACTAAACCATAGAGAATTCTGGCAATAAGAAAGCAATAGATAAACGAAAAACAAATTGGTCGGAATATCTGGAACGCAGATCACCCAATTTATCCAAAGCAATAGGACCCCTTTCAACCTTTAGAAAAATTAAATCGTTCATTGTCGCAGAAGTACCTTCTCAATAAGAGGACAGGAAAAGCGCGAGGCTCACTTCTGGAAATCGTGCGCGCCATTTTGAATATTTATCCAAAGCGAAAAGGGGTGCATATATTAAGCTGTGGAGAACAGCTAGTTTAGTAGACGTATAATTAGATAACCACACGTATCCAAGACACGTTTAACCACACTGTTAAAAGTGAAAATTTCATTTTTTCGCCGTGATTTCCAATTATGAATTATTCATAAAGCTCTGATCGATTTGTAGAGAAATTAATATAACGGAATCGATTTATTTTTTTTCTTTTTTTTAATCGATATGAACGATGAAAGGCCCGGAATTCTAAATGAAAATCCCGATCGGAATGGATGGAATCGTGCCTGCGTACCTGTTATTTTTACTCTTGAAAATGTTGATGCATCATTACTGTTTATTGTGCATCGAAATTGTTTCGTTTTATGCAACGTTAATTGTTAATCCATATAAGGAGACGTGGAATTGAACGATTGAAAGGCTTTTCTGTTTGAATTCGGACCTGTTGTTAGAAGTTGTTGAAAGTAACGTTACTGTTAATCGAAAATATTGTTTGTTATTGTCAACCGAACGCGATAACGGAAGGGGAATTTCTTCAATGTTGTATTGAACATTCAGCGAATTATTGAAGCTTCTTATCTGAAAAAATTTTAAAAATAACTTTTATTAATACCTGTCAAAGGCAACGAGGATTTTTATGTATCAATATGTTTGAATTAGACCTTATTGGAAGAAATATTTAGTTTTATTGTTCTGGATTGATACTAATTACGATATTTATTTAAAATGACATATCCATTTTAAGTTTTGACTGTTTGTTTCCATATTGACGTCGTTATAAGTATGTAGAGATGACAGTTAAAACGCTACTATTTTATTTCTACAGGGTATTTCAAAATACCACGGCACTATTTAAGATAAGTGTTCTCTACTACAAAATAAAGAGAAAAAAGTTCATATGAACATGGGTCCGATTTCGATCAGTAGCGGAGTTACGGGATGTTAAAATATAAGAAAACAATTGATTTTTATTTTATTGTGCTTAACCTACTGCAAATAGAGCTTTTAAATTTTATATGTATCCTACGTAATAGATGCTACTTAATACGAGACTAAATTTCCTACAATTACTTTACAGGGTATTGTAATTTCTGAAATATTTTAGAAAAATTTGCTCACACGCCACTGGTAGATTTTAATCTTTTTTTTAAATTCTCCAATCTAAAATTCGTTTGTCTTAAGTTTTCGTCGAATTCTGTTCAGTTTCGTTATAAATTAATTAATTTATAAATTCAGTTAAGTGAAATCACCAATAGGCAGCTCAGGAAAATAGGGTCTCCTGTATAATCCTATAATTCCGCCACTGATCGAGATAGGACCTATGCTCATATGAACTTTTCTCTTTATTTTGTAGTAAAGAACACGTTCCTCAAATAGTGCCGTGCTATTTTGGAACACCCTATATGTACTTGTGTAAAATTTAAATATCTTCTTTTTTATTATCTGTCAATAGCAAAAATGACTGTTACATGTCCATTAGAGGGGGCCGAATATTCGCTATTTTTGAAATCAACTTATGCTTACAAAGGGGAGCTCGAAAAGACCAGGAACTGCTTTGCTATAAAAAAATTCAGATAAGTTCCTCACATCATTTGTAAAAAAGTAGTTTCTGAATTAATAGTAACACGACCTAGTTTCTGAGAAAAAAATTAAAGGAAATCAGGCGTATCTATCCGCCGAATAATATTTCAAACGATGGCTAACTGTGTTTAACCGTGTTAGCTCGGAGGGTAGAACATAAAGAACAGAATTAAAAAAAACAATATAAATTCTTGTAGAACTATAGGGTGTTATAATTTTTTGGGCCACTATTATTTTAACCCCTTTCAAATTTTTTTCCATTGCTTCCCTGCATTTAATAATATCATGTTTTAATTTTCTTCATTTTTTTCTCAGAAACTCGGTCGCGTTAGGAAAAACGCGGAAATTAGTTTTCTACAAATGATGTGAGGACCTTATCTGAATTTTTTGAAAGCAAAGTAGCTTCAGCTTCTCATGAGCTCCCCTTTATAAACCAAAATATTATTGTTTGGGACTTCAAAATAAAGTATGCTTAAGGAAAAAATTTCAAAGAATGTCCTCGGCTTACACAAAGTCATCAAAGTGGTCAATATTGACATTTAAAAAAATTTATAAATAAACATCTACCATTTGGTAAGGGATTTTATTATTTACAAAAAAGACTTAATGGTGTAATTACAATGGTTTCCAAGGAAATGGTACTTTTAACCAAAAATTGTATGTTTAAATAACAAAAATGTATCTATTAATTTGTTTTAATTTTTTTATTAAATTAATTATTATCAATTAATTTTTGATGAATTTTCATTAGAAATTTAAATATTAAACAACATTCAACCATCTCCATTTAGTATATGTAGTTAACAACTAGGTGGGTACATTAAAAAAAAATTTGCATAAAAGTACGATTTTCTTGAAAACTACTGTAATTACACCATTAAGTCTAAGAACCTTTTTTGTAGAGAATGAAATTTCCTATTAAATGGTAGATGTTTAAATGTAATTTTTTTAAATGTCAATTTTGACGACTTTAATGACTTTGTGCAAATTAAAGATATTCTTTGAAATTTTTTCTCTTAACCCTTAAATAGTTGCTATGGCGTAAATACTACGCCAAATTGTTTCGAAGATTTTAATGTTATTTTTCATCAAGGTCGCCTTTCGTAACCTCCCATCCAAAGATCTACTTAGAATAAGCGGGATGAAAAATTAATTTCGTATTTATTTAAATATGTTTTTTTGCGCGAGAATAAAAATCGGACTATTATCATAAAATGTCAAAACTGTTACGTTCAAACAGCATGTAATTACTCTGTATACTTCCTTCAAATGCAAAACATCCCATATGTGACGGAGATTCATAAATTGTCATGAATATTATCTGAACGTGCGTTTTATTTTATTAATTGTTTTGTTGCTTTANATACTTATAAGAATAAATATAAGAACAAAAAAAAAGTCACTGTAAACAAGAAATATATATGTTGCCATCTATCGGTCCTAGTCTACAACACCTTAGTTATAAAATAGAAATCTTCTATTATTTTTTCATGTATGAATAAGAGGTGGCGCCATTACTCTTATTATTTATTAAAAATACAATAAAGAGTGCGTGGCGATCAAAACTTTTTATATCCAAAAATTTAAAAAATTGAGATAGCAGTTGTTTCCCCATATTTCGAACATTGTGAACCCGAACTTAAAAAAAAAAATCCAGTAAAAATGGTTACATCTTGTTTAAAATTTAGACTGAAAACTGACAAATCTTGCAAAACTTGTTATATCCAATAGTTGATTTTCATCAAAACTATTTACATCCAGAGGTCAGAGATGTGAATGAAATGACTGGCTTAGAAATACAAGATGATGAAGAAGCTCAAAGCATTTAAGAAGAAAATGAACTGAGAATTTAAAATTAATGTTTAGTTAAAAATTTAAATGTTTATAAAAATAGAAGCTTTATTACTATTTGAAAAAATATCTCTTTGATTTTCCTTTTTTAAACATCACGTTATTAGTATAACAAAACATTATATCCCAAAAATCATCAAGAAACTTTCATCAGAACTTTGTATATCAACAGAAATCCAGCAAAACTTCTTATGTCCAAAATGAAATCTTAATTTCTTCTTATTAGGAGTCAACATGGTAAAAATCTCTAGTTAAAACATTTCTTATGACTATGAGGCAATTTTAAAGCAATCAGAGGTAACTAATTCCTTCACAAGTTGATTACATTTTTTTCGTGTTTTCAAAAAAATTAGTTCAGATGGATATAGCAAGTTTTGATCGTCACGCACTCATTTATAATAACTATAATAATATAAATCCAATATTAAATTCATAATAAACAGACATTATTATCCTAAAAATCTAATATGTCTATGGAACAAAATGAATCGATCGTTCAATTTAAGACGTGGTGAGGTGAAGATGGTGAGTTTTGTGTTGAATGTTGAACAATACTTGGAATGTGTTTTTAGGACAATTGATACAATTTTTTTTGCAAAGTTTTCAATTGCTTGAAAAACAAATACAATCGAATTTACGTTTTTAAATAAATTAAAAATGAAAAAATTACGTTCAATAGGAATTTTATCACTGACAAAACATTGTATTTATCAATTTGTAGAAAGTTCAATTTATAATTGAGGAGTCTAGAATAAAAAGGATATAAGTGCATTATTTACTTAATGTTAATTAAGGGCATATTGGACTAATTTAAGTTCATGTCTGTTTGGTATAAAATAGATCCAAATAATTTTCAGGCTTTCGGCGTGATAAAGATGACGAAAAAATACAGCTTCCTTGGCAACTTTTTGTTATTCATCTAACTTTAGATGCAAATATTTCAAAATTAATAATTGCACTTATCCCCCTTTTATTCTAGACCCCTCAATTATTGAAAATTCACACAAACATTTATTAGTTGCGTCTCAAATAGTATGTGTACTGCCATCTATCCATTTTATTTCAAAACACAACAGTTATAACAGAATTTTCCCATTAATAAGTTTATACTTGAATGCCAAATAAGTGCCACAGTTAGTGCCAAGAAAATTCAAAGAGCCTGGCTATGTTTTGAATCACCGATTCCCTACATAAGCCATAGATGTCGCCAGTGATTATTTTTGGTAGTTGTAGTAATACAAATTAAAAAAAACTGATTCCTTAACAACACTGGCAAACTGGCAAGTTTTATTAATTCACACATATTTACATATTATTAAACGTTTTATTCATCTCGTTCTTCACGTAGCATACGCATACAGTACCAGTCTTGACTCTCACAAATTCCATATCTTTTTTTTGAAGATAGTCACTTGAGTGGCTCGATCTGCGAATGAGTGGTTCACTGTAAAAATATGTTTCCTGTTGGGAACCGCTCGAGGATTCTGCCATTTCGCTGCAACACTTTTCATACTGGAAATTATTATTTTAAATTCATTTATAGATCACTTATAAAGTTACCTTTTTACGATAAACCATTCCATTCAAAGGACTAAGCTTCGTACTGTGAGTTTCAACAGTTTTCTGCTAGATTTGCATATTGGGCGATCGTTTAATTAGAGCTGAATTGACTTAAAACAAACACGAACTTAGTGATTATGGCCATTTCTCATAAATATAGGTTTACTCACTGGGGATTAGAGAATCGGTTGAGGTTTTTTCTCCACACTCTGTGCATTGACATGTGAACTTTTTAAAATCCATTACATAACTCCCATAGACGATTGGGTTCATGCAACTATTGGAAACCACCATCATAAAAAAAAAGTCTTGGACGAATGGTGGAAGACTTTTTTCGGCAGTAGGTCTATCAAACATGTACCTTGAAGCAACAAAATTAAGTAAATTCACAAAATTTTCAGATTTATTGCCCTTTCTCACCATAATAACATCATGGTATACGGTGTCGAACAAAAAATATAAATCATTACAATTGTAATGGTCATTTTTAAAGTTCTGCTTCGTGCCCTTTCGATACTTCTCGTGTCTGATCTTCTCAGTCTCAATTTGTACTTAGACTGGTCAACATTTTTCTCAGCTAAAAATGAAAAATGTAATAAAATAACAAGAAACTGGGTCTGGTGGTTCAAATTTACCATTATTGTTATCAGATTTCGATGTTCTAGTAACTTCAGCCAGGATACAACTATAGGCGACAATAATGACGAATAAAGGTATGAAATAAAGCAATAATATTGATATTATATTGTACATCAGTTCCATGAATTCGCTGGAAAACGAGCCGAAGGTCACGCACTGCTTGAAATCTACATAATCCGGATGATGTTTCACATGGTACACAAAACACTGCAAAGAAACTCTGTTGAAACTGTTATTTTTACGTCTCCTTAACTCTGTTGAATTTGATCAGAAAACGGAAAACCGGATAAAACTTTCAAAAATCTGAAAAATTCTTTTCCAGGTTAAAATTTTTAGTTATTACCTGCTCGAAAGTTCATAACTGAAAATATAATATATATTTAATGTGAAACATCAAGAAAAACCCATCATTTTGCGTTCAGTGATCGCGTTTTCCAGACGACAGACTTTCTTCATTTGAAGAAAGAGTAACATCCTCCTAAGAATTAAAAATAAATGTGCAACGAAATTAGGAGTAATGAGGAGTGAAATTAATACAAGGTTTTAACGGAAAAAACTAATTTTAGCGTTAAGATTAGGAAAATGTTTAAGGAATGGAAATATTTCAGTTGGAAATTCTTTGGAAACTGATTAAGGCGTTTATCTTCCTTCTTCTTTGGCAAAACTTCCATAATCGTCCTAAATCGAACCCTTGGAGTTTGAAGAATCAGTAAGTGACAAAATTTAGAAGAACTTCGGACCCAAAATTATGGAAACCGAAAGTGGGTTTATTGGTTACCTTAAAAATGAACTTTTTTCGACTTTGAGAAAAATAAGCTATGCAATAAAATCCCGTAATTCTTGTTATATTTACTGAAATTTACCTGAGGCACACAATAAATGAGCGAAGCCCCCCAAGCGACAAACAACATGATTTTGCCCCTTTTTCTTGCCGCATTTACCCTAAGGGGGTACATCACTGCAAAATATCGATCCAAAGAGATACAGACCAAAACGTTGCTGCTAAGATATGGTCCCAATGCCCGCATGAATTGAACGATTTTACATGCAGCATTTCCTGCTATCCAGCGTCCAGTCAATCTCCAACCAACCTGAAAATCAATTGTTTTCATTTACGAATATAAATATTTACACAGGATATCGATCAATGTTTCAAGTTACTCTGTATAAATTTACATTTTGACATAAGTCAATGAAACAAATTATGGGAAAATCTAGTCGGCCTAGTCAGACATTAAGTTTCATAAAATTCAGTTCAATTCACTTTTTTCGGTGTCACTTGTCACATGTAATTTTCCTTGAAAATACAAAACATTTTTACAGATTGTGTTTTCTTAATGTTAAATGAACAGAACAAAGTGCGCTTTTAAATTCAAAGTCAATATTTTAACACGTTTAATTTAAAAATTGTAGTATAGTTTAATTAAAAAGTTCAACTGAACTTTTTAATTCAATTTTAAGTTAGTTCAAGTAGAAAAACTAGGCTTTTTTTTGTTATTAGACTAAAAATAACTGAAATTAATCTCCTAGAAATTCGGGGTTCCATTAGATATGAGTGGAAAAACTTTTTGAAAATAAATGGTTTGTACTATAATGAAAAAAAATGTTCATCCATGTAGAGAGGAAGAAATTTGAAAATGAATCTGCAAACTTTTGTGGTAAATCTTGAATTATTTGAAGAAAAAATAATCATTAAGTCATTTTGTGTCAATGTTTTTTTTTTTTTGAATACAATGCTACACACAGCTGAACACACTTTTCCACTGACAATTGGACATGCGTTAGTGAAGAGAAGAACATTAATTTGACGTAGAGAAAATTGAGATTCCTCGCTGTTTTATGCAAGAAACTACTTTCTGCACTCTTACTTCTCAGTATTATGCATACAATTCGCAACCTTGAAACTAAAATATGCATTAATTTAAGTTCAAGTTTTAGTTAATTGTGAAAAGTTAGAAGCGACAAACTTTTCATAATTAAGCAGAAGAATTACAGGAAAAAGATGAAAAATTACGGGAGAAAAGCTCGCCACGTTCTTCATTCAGTTGCCAGTAATAAAACAAAATATTTCCTGATAAACAAATTTTGTTATTTCACACGTAAAGGCTCGGTTTACAAGTAGAGGCATCCCCTTCCTGGAAAAACAATATAATAATTAAATGGCATCAAATAGAAGTTGAAAATGCAGGATCCTCAACGTTCACTTTATCCTGAAACTATTGTTGGTGATATTATCTGACAAACAAGGGTTGTTTTGTTTAAAACGAATTAACAATTCAATTGTTTTTAAAACAACGAACCTCTAAAACGACGTTAATTATACGTGTTAGTGAGGACGTATATCTAAATAAATTCCTGTTTTACATAATTTCAATGAAAAAATAGAAGAAAAATCTGTTTAAAAATATGTTACATATATTGCGCTTCTCCAGGAAATGCTTTCCATGGACCCACCGAACCATACAGAGTCATTACCTTGCACAATTTACAAACACCCTCAACTGAAACAACATGCGTATCCTAAACTGGGAAATTGACCAAGCTTACTAGATGTGAAATTTTTAATTTAAACATTATATTTGCATGCACATGGAAATACCAGGTTTCAGGAATTTGTTATTTTTCCAGAACAGCAACCGTGAATTCGTCCCTTAACCATAGTTATTTAATATTAATACCCTCTTCAGTCCCTAAATTCAACTTTGTAATGTCCCTAACCCGGCACACCTATCGCCTGAAGACTACTAATTAAATATAAGCCGCTTTAGTTGGCTTTGAAAAAACAATTGAAACACGCAAACATTACAATTGAACTATAAATGTGTCCACTGTCATTTATCTTTTTTATTTTTCACACTTTCATTTGTTTCAGAACAAATTAACATAGTCGAAAATCAGGAAACAAAACAAACTGCTTAAGCCCTAACATCTGGTTACTATGTTTTGTTGAATACTAAGTGCCTTGTGATAAAACAATACAACAAATCTGAAACTGGATTTATAGAAATTTCCAATTTTATTTATTAAAAATATGTGACATTTGAGAATTTTTTTAGCACAATTGCACTAATGGCATCAGTTAAATATTTGAAAAATTTTAAGATCAAAAACCTTTGTTTCTTTGTCCAGTTGACATGTATGAAAAAATCATTCTGTGTTGTTAATTTAAGCAAATTGCTCTGAATATTTTTAAATTCTCTATTAGTTCAACTCTGTTCTCTATTCATTCAAGTTATTGTGGCAACACTAGCTTTCGCGTTTGTTTTGTTAATAAATGAGACCTGTTCGAAATCAAACACAATTTGGAAATGAATTTAAACACATTGTCCCTCCCTAGTTTTGCGTCACATCGAATTACTATCCAGAAGTGCAAGTCCAGACGATTTTAAATATGTTCTCTTAAATATAGAGCTGGAATAAAATTTCCAATTAAAACTATGTAAAAAATGAACTCCATAAAAATATATGCTTTTCAACAGAAATCTCCAGAGGACCTCAACTCATGCCTGTTAAACAAGCTCAAAGTTTGTCCCAAAGAGTAGGCACGTTTAGGCCATTAGTAAACAATACAAGCATATGCATTAAATCTAGCGTATTTGAGTTGGATTCAGTGACATTTTCTGCACGAAAATGAGGCTCTTGAAAATTGGGAACAATTTCTAACCAACCGTTGGATATCCAAATTTTGAGGAAAGCTTTTCGTTAAAAGTGTATGGAAAATTGTTATCGTTCCTGGGTAAAGTCCAATGATTTTGATAAAACCGTGTGCACTATGTTCTGCAAATTTTGCTCTGAGAAATTTCATTTTACGGGAATCACTAGAATGTGGCAACTTTCAAATACTATTAAGTTTTTACTTAAACGCGAGAGTGCTAAGTTGGATAGAAATTTTCCATAGATATTCACATAAGAGATACAGAGAATATTCCAAAAGTTACAGGAAGCTTTAATATGGGAATTTATCAAGTTTTCCCAGCGTTAGCCAGAAAATTGTCCGTATTAAATTTGGACTTATACGAGACTTGTTTTTATTAAATTCTCTGTAACAAAAAACATAAATAAATGGATTTAAACGTGGTACAATAAGGAATTCCAAACTGTTTTCATTATTTATATGTACAAGGCCGATTTACAAAGTATCTCTTCATAGAATAACTGTCTTTGATGATGTGGAAATTGAAGTTCCTTTTTGTGTCACTCATTTCGCGTCGTAATTCAAATTTTCCACCTGCCAGGAAATTGTTTCAGATTCAGAAATAGATAAATATCCGAATGACCTAGATCTGGTAAATGGATAACAAAAGGAATTATATAATTAGATAAATAGCTCTGCCAAACAGCTTTTGAATGCATCGGTGCGTTCATTGGGCTGAAACAACACTTCTTGTAGGTATTTCTCTACTATTATCGTTTCTAATCGGTCCTAAATTATTCACCAGTAATTTTCTCCCTTTCCAGGTAGCAATTACGAGAATTCCTTTTGCGTTCTGAAAAAACGGATGCCTTTTCAACGGGTGTTTCGTTCTACGATGAATATCAATAGGTTTTGCGCCTTTATCGTGTAAGAGCACTGTTCCTTCCACTTAACAATTGTCGCTCTGTGAACATTTTCAATTGTTTTTCAGATCCGTTATAGGCAAAGTCTTCTTAGGATTTAAATATTTTTTCCGCCTCATGTAAGAGAGTTGAAATTAAATAAAAAAAAAAGTTTTTTTTATTTTAAATAGAAATTATTCAACGCTGGTCTTATGGGAAATTCATTTCGGAGAAGGAAAATTTTTATTTCACTTTTAATTATTAATTTTATTAAGAATTGAATTGCTACGAGTTTTCGACACAGATATTAAAACCCATAAATCTCAGAGGGAGATTCAATACAGGACACTTGAAAAATGATAAACAAAGTTGAATAACCTCTTACTCAACGCTCATCTAGTTTATTAAACATCAGTTGAAACCTTAGCTTGCTCGCTTTAGTGTCGACACACACTTTAATGTTGCTTACCTCAATTGGTATCATGACAAATGTCACAATCAGATCGGCAATGGTTAAATGTCGAATCATCAAGGAGATTCTCGATTTTCGATGTCTGGATCGAAATAGCGATATAAACACTGTTAAATTGCCAATGGCAGCAATCAAAAACAAAACTATATGAACAAGAATAAACAAAATCGTTCTGGTCGAATAAATGGAAATGTTTGGAAAGTTGAGTTCATTCACTGGTACTTGGGTTACGTTTGTAGTTTCCATTGAACTGTCGTAAAACAACCAAGGAAAAGTTTTCTCGCTAGAATTCCACGAACTATCCATCCAAAGGGCCTGCGTCTTAGAAACGCTCTTTCGGTGACATAACGCTCTGGAAAACAAATAAGAGGGTTAAGGAATGATGATAAAATTAGAAGGGAGCTCATATTCCAAAAAGGTAGAAAAAAAAAGGTTTCTTTAATGTAATTTTTTTTAAGTTTTAGAAGGTACGATCCCCCTTATTTTTGCGCATTTGAAAAACATCTTTTCCAATTTACATATTGACGATCTGTCTGGAGAAGTACATATTTATTTTCCAGCTGAATCGCGGTAAGTTGTAGTTCGAAATCGAAACTCTTACTTAAGACCAAATCGCAAGTTTTGATCCTAGAATTTCCATTACATTAAAATAAATGTATACGACCGTTGGTAGTGGTCAGACCGCATTCACAAGTTTGATGGCCAAGATTGAAATTCATTGGAATGTTTCCTACATTTGCAGGAAATGCAATAATCGCATATATGAAGATCACCTTAAGTGAGGAATGTTTCTTAAACAATGTTCTCGCTTTGTTATGTAAATTCCAATCTCGCAGGTATTATATTCATAAAGATACAGTTATTGGATGGAATATTACACATTAGAAGGGCAATTAAGTTCTGTATTAACGAAGAGACCTCATTTACTAAAGTTTTGTTAAACGAAATCACTTTGTATATTCTAATTGAACTGAATAAACTTATTGTTAAATGGATGGCAACCCTCGAGTAAGAATTATGACAACTGACACTTGTCTGTTAAATATTAAAAATATAATATTCTCATAAGGAATATTTCAAACCCTTTTCCTTCTGGAAGAAAAAAACAATAGATAGGAAAAACAATCCTTAAATGGATTCCGGAGATCGCTTCTTTTTTAGGGTGAGGTAGAGAGAGAGAGAGAGGTAATTCTCTCTATGGGACACTGTTTTTTTTCCTCGTTCAAGTTAGATATTGTTTATACAGGGTGTTCGTAACAGTGTTTGTTTAAATGTGTTTTGCAGCACTTGAAATATCCAATTCTCTATACTGCTCAAGTGTTTTTTTTTGCGACAACACTATTTGTAGTTTAACCTCTTCGATCATGTGACTTAAATACCTTAGATTTTTTTTGTGAAGTCATTTAAAAGGATTTGCATATTCAACTCCAGCTGGCACTACGGAAGACTTATTAGAGGGCATTAATTTTCATTGTAATGAAATAAGGAACAATGTTCCAACATTACCAAGCATCTAACAATCTTCATTTCTTGGAGGTAGAGAAGCGCATAATATTAGAAGGGGTCCATATTGAACCGACATAGAAAATTCTTTAATAAAAACCACATTTGAATGAAAAATGTCTTTTTGGAAAACGGTTCATTTTATTGATATTAAACAAGAATACCTTTTTTTAGCCTAAACTTCAATCTGTCTAAAAAAAATTATTGTTATGCCTTTATCATACAGGGTATAAAAAAATGAGCATTATTGTATTAAGTCTAGTTCATTTCTGGCAAACTAAGAAAGTCAAATGTGTTTAAAAGGTATCGCTTTATGACATTATAAGTACAATTATCATACTAAAAAAATATTTAATTTCATCTAGAACTTTGAAAGTTATTAAAAAAAAAAACCGATTCCCAGTGGTGTCCTTTAACGACCCATATCTCCGTCGAGATGATCTGTAGAAAAAAAATTATATGAACTCTTATTTTATCACGTCCCATTGTCCATGTCCCATATATTCGAAGATAACCTGTATAAAATATAGAAAAAAAGAGACTTTAGTATATTTTTTATTAACTTCACAACTTCAACATGTATGATACCCCGTTCTTTATCATAAATATTTTAGTTCTTTGAAATTGTCTTTTCAAGTCTTTTGTTTTACTTAAACAAAACATGAAAACTACTTCTGAATAACAGTGTCTCAATATTAAAATCTGATTATTGCAGTTTTAATATTCAGAATTTTTTTTGATGAAGACTTTAAAAGTTGTGTTCTTATTTGAGTAGAAACTAGTTTTATTCAAGTCGACTTTGTAGTTGGTTATACTATTGAAAAATAAGAACAAATTTTCTGTCCTTTGGTGTGGTATCTTAATGGGTTCTCATAAAATTTCATATGGGTGCAGCTATCTCCTATCTGCCGGATTAGATGAAGAAATACGAAGATCATTTTCCTTTCAAGACAACTCAATTACGAGTGAAAATCACCAGGAAATGCAAGTAAAAAGCTTTAAAAAACATTTACGTGGTGTTTAAAAAAGAATTTTCCAGTCACTTAAACTGTAATAATACAAGCTCGTTGTTGTGGAAAGTATTAACTCGCGCTCTTTGAATGCAAAAATTGTAACCATTTGCTTTAAACGAACACAACTCTTGTGCTTATGGAAACGCAAAATACATATGGACATATATATTTTCCACTTGAACTTTTAATATACACAAAATCTTTTCATCCAGAAATATTCCAGATTAATGTTGGATGTTTATTTCCCATATACATCAAAGAGTTGTTGTATATTTTACTGACAAGCCTCTGTAAACGTATTAATTTTGTAATAACAAATTTATTATAAATTAAAAAATAGATCAAGTGGTGGGAGAGGTTTTGTCATAATTTGTTTGTATTTCAAAAGTCTCATCATCTCAATTTACTGTTATAAGAAATATACAAGGGGATATTGATTTATAATTGAAGAATCCAATGCAATAAACTGACAAGTCCACTAGGTATATTAAAATGGTAGGTAAACAGGCAACCACCATTACAATATTTTATTAATTGTGGATGATTAGTCAAACCTCATTCATGCACAGAACAAATAGTTACTTTATACAGCCTAAGAATATGCCATTACTTCATTCTTTCATAAAATGGACTTGCCAGGTTATTGTATTGAATCCCTCAATTGGCTTTTTGGAGGTTTCAAAAGATAACTGCGGACTATTGCCAGAAATAATGTTTGGAATTCAAATTGATTGAACTCCCTCTCTTGTTCACCTGATTCAGTTCGTTTAACTTTATTATGTTTCTGGTCTAAACTAAAGAAAAATTTAAAGAGGTTAAAAATAAAAATAAAAAAAAAAAACAAAATACAAGCAGTTACTATTTCTTTGGGCCTCGTAGGTATTTGCATACGTAATCGTTTGTTATTTGGATAGGAAGTTTCCAAGAATATTCTCACAGAGATTAAGATGGGTTCGAATAACAATTGCCGATTTAAACTATCATTAAATGAAGGAATTAAAGAAAATCCCTAACAAATGTCGGTGAATTAATTTTCCTCGGGTTCTTGTGGACGTTCATCTCGTAGAGTGTTATTGTTCATTTGTTTTGTAAATATATTCTCATATTTAGGATGTAGTGGAATATTAAAAGGGACAGTGACATCGTAGAGAAAACCAAAACCCTTAGAAATATATCTGTTTAATTT
>JABRWK010000003.1:238108-249552 GCA_013372445.1 Hypothenemus hampei | reverse complement strand
ACACACACACACACACACACACACACACACACACACACACACACACACACACACACACACACACACACACACACACACTGGACACGAAGGGTCCAGTTTTATATGTAAACTTTCAATAAAAATCCTCTGTTTACTGCATTTTCTTTTAGAGAATTGTTGAAATCATACACTCAACAAACGGGGAAAAATCTCGTTTTGTTAAAGGAAAGAAAAACATTTTTTTTTTGCATCTAAAATCACATATTTCTACGTTTTTCGAACGAAATTTGAACATATACGAGGTTCAAGAAAAAAAAAGACGGAAGGTTAAGAAAAGGAATTTATGAACGTAGCATAAATCCGAATAGAAAATGAATTGTTTAAATTTTAATGGAATGGAAGAAGAAAGGGTTGAAAGTTCAAGAATTTATTAAAATGGACATGTAGCTGGATGTCAACATAAAACGAGAAGAGTTTCTTATTGTAAAACAAAAGTAGATTGAATTTGATGAGGAGAAAATTTAAGTTACATCAGATTTCTGCTGTCTGTTATCGCTGCAGGTATTGAAGTCAATACCTTTCACGGACACTTGATGACCCAAGTAAAAAACCATTTTTTAGCAACAACAAAACGATTCGAAATTCATGGGTATCCAATTTGTCCGCCCATTCTCTGCACTTTGGCAATTGAATGACCACGTGCTCCTTTACATGTACAACTTTCTATTTTGTTTTTTTTTTGTTGCATCGTTTGCTCTGATGTCATTTCGGGACAAGTTCAAATTTTAATTCTTTCATTTCTTTAGAAACATCTGAATCTATAATGAAATCAATAAGAACAATATTGTGGCGCGGTATTGAACTGTTTTCAAATAAATGAAAGAGAAAAACGTCACTACTAAGTATTCATATCGTAAAGCGAGGCGGGAAAATCTCAAACAGGCAACCTGTGTACATAGGAATCCCGATCGTGGTTTTGCAAAAAGATTTTTCCTGTACCCTTGTGCTTTTTTCCCCAATTAGAAAACACAGTGGTAAATCATGTAAAAATGGCAATTACGCATTTAGATTGACAGTAGGAGAGTTTCTTAGAAAAGCTTCACTAAAGGCTCCCATTTTCTTTTTCAGCAAACAAATTACAGAAAACCAATTATGAGAATATTAATGTGAAATCGATACATTTGAATTAGAAATAATTATGTACGCGTAGAAATTCTTGGAACAAAACCCAGTGCACAACTTTGATATTCAAGATGAAAACAATGAGAAGAGCCTCAAGACGTGTTGACTCAAGACACGTTGAAAAAACGATAAAAGGTTACTTTATGTCTACGTTACGTCTTTTAGAAACTTTTAAAATGTCTCATGGACGTTTACTTTCTTATGGAAATTTAATGAAACAAAAAACTTTTCAAACCTATACAAATAATTTCATCTCATTTTGTGACCTTCTCAATCCATTTTCGTCACTTTTTTTTACGTTCACGAATGTCAAAAACAGTGCCGTCTTAACCCGAAAGGTAAATGGGCTATAATAGTCCTGGGGCGGCATCTTTGCTCTCATTTACAGCAGTTAAAACATGCGCCTCCGTTTAATTTTTTTTAGAATCCACTATCGTCAGGGAAGACTCTTTTTTTCTACTACCAGGGACGGCATTTTACTTCTTTCTTTTTTTGAGCCTGCGGGCGTTAAACCTCTTAAGACGACCCTGATCTGAACCCGTTTTATATACAATCAAAATAGGAGGGTTAAACAGTAAAAATTTAATTAAAGCTCCATCCTCAATTAAACTAAACATTTGCGAAAAAGAGTTTGAACCTATTGCGATAAAGCATAAAACCAGACATGTGTAATGAACCGTGAAATATCGGTATTAAACGATTTCAATAGAGGGAAATTACATACAGACGTTTGAAAAAAAGCAAAGAAGAGAAAACGAACAGACACAAATAAAAAAAAAAAAATTTATTCCACAGAAAAATGCACCGTGATAATCCTAAGAGTTGGGCTTAATACTTCACGCGACGAACAACATGAATATCGAGTTTAATATTTGAAAATTGGATAACTGAATAAATGTGTCAGAAAATACATTTTCCCTAAGGAAAATCCCAATAATAAATGTGTGTTTTCAACTTTTTTTTTTCTTAGGTTGCTGACAAAATTCACCCATTATTTCCATATTATCTCATATCAATAGTATGACCTAATTTTTGAAACACTCCATATAAATGTATACGAGGGTTGTTCTATATGTTTCGAGACATACAAATACCGTAAATGTGATAAGACAGCTAACATAGTACGACTAAAAGTGAACGTCAAAGTCGAAATCAATTTAGTTTGGTTTTTGGGAAAAAAAGAATCATCCAGGGCCACTGGTTACCGCAAATAATTAAGGGAGGAATAGGATCATGGCCAGAGTTATAACGGGTGACCTACTTTCCATTTTCATTTCCGAATTACGTGTATGCATTCCAAAGAACACTGTTTCATTGCGAACAGTTATGAATATATTTTTTTAAATACAGGATTATTTCCTTTTACGAATTATAGTTTATGCGTATTTATGCGAATTTTTTAATTTTTCAGTCGACCACCCTGTATATTGACTGGAACGCAAGTCTCTCTACTCCACCCTAACGCATCAAATGAAGCTTATTTCGTAACCTGTACACGTGGTTAATTGGATAGGAGTCCTTTTGAGCATGTTACGTGGAACTACTACAACTACTTGAGTGTATAATAAGGCTTATGTTAATTCCAAAAGAAAGTATATATTCTAGAATGTCTATATAGAGTAATGGTCTTAAGAGATGATCTTTTGACACTTTTCTTATTAAAAATGTTATACATAGTCAAAGAAGACTTTTTAAAAATTCAAATGGTAACTTTCACTAACTACTTAAAACCCCCAACAAGAACATTACATTTCACTTTCGAAAAATGAAAAAAAAAAGTTTTGAAACTCTTACCGGAATGTCCTGCTACGGAAAACTTCGTCAAGGACTTAGAGGACGCCTGTTGAGTGACGACGACGGACGTGTTGGGGCGATCCCTTCACGCTGACAATCGACAAATTAGACTGGAGAAGTAACAGGCCCAAACGGCTTTTCTTCGTCCAGGCACGACACTTTTGGCGGTGTTGCCATTTGGTTGTTTTGTCCAAAAATTACTGATTTTTCTTAATCATTGTTACTACGTTAATTAACTAGAATTTTGTACTTCTGGAAGGGATGTATGTCAAAAACCTTTAAAGTTATAAATTTAATAAAAATTGGTTTTTTCAGAAATTTCTATCAAAATAAGGCCGCTTAATTGGAAATCATTGCCATCCCACTGATTAAAATAATATTTCCTCAGGCTTCAAATGCGAATGTACCAATCCTGGACATTTTAAATAGATGGTGCTTCAAAGAACTACGTAGGAAATCCCTTAGGGGCAAGGCTTTTCAATTTTTCTGGATTCATAAAAAAGAGACCTTTTCCGTTTAAAGACTTTTTTTGCAAATAGTTCGACGAACTCGCTTCTCAAATAGCAATATTAACTTGGTATTTTTTCGCTTTGTCCTGGAAACGTTTGTATTACAATAAAAGTTCCCCAATTCCAGGCTGGAACTTCTTTATAAGGGTATTTCATGTGAAATGGGGGAAAATTGCGTTTCAATAATATCCATAGGAAGTCGATATTTTAATAAAAATTAATCCATAAGCTATTTCCAGATTCATCGAGTGCAATATCGTCCCACACAAATGCCAAAGCAACCCTTCTGAACATGTTTACAATTGATAGATTACGCTTTAGAAGACTGTAGAAGATTAGATTTGACATCTTTTACGTATTCAGAGTTGTTTACTAATTATCGTACTTACAAAGCGAATAGCTTGACCTAAGATTGGCAAGGACGGATATGGCCTGAGGCACCTACTGATTTAACTCCACTTGATTGTTTTCCTTCGGAGAGCATCTAAAAATTTTAAATCGAAAACATTTTCTATAAATAAACAGTATGTCCCAAAATAGATGTAATAAGAGGTGAAATGGACAAAAAATTTTTGAATTTTTGACGACATTTAGGACATGCGTTTTGTTTGTTGTAAAGATATTGCAAATGTTTTGTCCATTTCACTTCTTGTTACATTTATACTGGGACATACTGTATATACGACGCATATGAAGACTTACAGACTATTTTCTACTTACTTTACTATATTATATACATATATATATATATATATATATATATATGTATATAATATGTATATATATATAAAACTTTTTCAGTAAACATTTTTCTGACTGTTTGAACTTTTCCTCTCTTTCTCTCTTTCCGTTTCTTGTAAATTTTCTCTTTATTATTCACTAAAACAGTTTCAACATGTGATTTAACAGAAAATCTGTTATTCATTAATTAGAATGAGGGGCACCAAGAACAAATACCATGTTAATTAAAGTATTCAATTATGGACTCAATATTTACCGTGTTAGGGCATAAAGTAATGCATTTCGAATATTATTTGCATTGAGTAGGGGCATTTTCAATGTTCCTGTAGCACCGTTATTCTCATTGAACTGTCGATCAGATATCAGACAGTAAAAATACATTTTCAATCTAATCAGTTTTGCATCAGTATTCTTCTTTCGAATCGTAAACGTCCTTATGATAGAGATACTCGAGTACTTCCTTTTGGTAGAAAAAACAGTGACCTATAATTTTTTAATCAACATTTTTCTTAGTGTACATCTCTGTATTGTTTTAGACTCTTTTATATCTATTATTTTTGTATCCCTAACAACAAATTCTTCTTAAAAACTGAATGGCCTCAAGATTAGATACATACACACTTTCTCCTTTTTTTTCCTCCATCCTCAGTCAATGAAAGATTTAAAGGCCAAAAAAAACAAAGAAAAAAATTAAAAGAAGAATGTTGATTGGTTGGCTTTTGTAGGTGACGTTTTCTGCAAAGTACATTAGAACTTTCAATTATTTGTCAGTAAAAGTACGCAATTATCAAGTCTTTTTCTTGTGAAAAATATGTAATATCCTGTTTTTTTTTATTTTTACAAAAACAAAACAGTGGTGTAGTTTTGAATTAAAATCAATGAAATCGGTGACATTAATTGGCCTTTCTTTGCGCTTTCATAAAAACAACAACACTAACATCTCTAACGAGTAATTTTTGCGTCGAAAGCTTAAACTTGTATACGAAAAAATATGTAATTCGTAACGTCAACACTTAATTATATTTATTTTCACAATAACTTAGATTTTCCATTGTTTCATTACTTATGCTACAACCCTGTACATATTCGTCATTTTTGACTTTGGCTTTTTATTATAAATAGAAAGATAATAAAAAGCGAGACAAGGTCCATTAGAATGTCAATAATTCCTCAAAGATAAACAAGTCTCGGTTCGTGAGGTACGTGACACTTCACCATACAATGGGTACTACCGCATAATGCTCCCCCCCCCAAAAACACCCAAAAATTGATTTTATAACAAACAAATCTAATCTCTTTACATGTTCTTCTTTCATTTAAATTTCACAGCTACGAGGGGAGATTGACACATAATACCCTACAAAAAGTATCTAATAATTGGGAATTATAGTTGGTGTGTTCACTATTTAGGATATAATACTCTGGATCCAGAGACTGGACCTTTTAGATTTTGAAAAATTTTTGGCACAATTTTTTTGATATAGAAATGATATCTTTACTGACCATTTGGACAATAGAAAAGCTATTACAGGAAAATATTATTCAAACTGATGTAAAGTTTAAAGGGTTCAACGAGGAAGTAATGTGGGCTGTATGCAGAACTGAAAGAAATATACGTATGTACGTATCAATGCCCCCTGGTTAATTTGGTTTAAATGTAAATTTCAATCTAAATTTAAACGTATCTCGTATTAATTTTATTTTTTTACAGGATTTTGTAACAATTTCGTGACAATTAGTTTTCCACTCTATTAAAATTTTAATGGAAAAATGACTAAACTCCATTATAAAACGAAATTACATGGAAAAAACGAAGAAAGTAATCGGTTTAATTACCTGTTACCACATAAAATATTAAAATTAAAAAAAAAACAAAATAAGAAATCTGTATAAACCTCTTTGAAACAATAATAACTCCCTTTGAAGTTACAACTTAATCAAAATCCTCCTGAGGGGTAGTTCCAGTTTAAATTATCTTTTCCTGATTTCTTTCTCCTCAAAAATCCATATTATTTATAGGATTTAAGGGTAAAAAAATTCTAACGAACGAAAATGTAAATAACTGTTCGAAAAAAAAATTACACGAAATACCATGTGTAGGATGTACGAGGACAGTTCAAATATCGACCGGGATTTCGCTCGAATTTTTTATTTAACCGCAATACGTTTACGATTTTTATACTACTTTTCCTCGTATTCAACTTTTAAGTCTATGCACCTTTGCCATTGTGGTGGGAGTTGCCTGATATCGCTTTTATAGACTATTTTTGGTTAGGCGCGAAGCCATTCATGCACGTACTCCGCAACATGATTGTCGTATTGAAAATTTAAGCTACCCAATGTCTTTTTTAGCAGTCCAAACAGATGAAAATCACGTAGTAATATGTAGATCCGAACTTCCAAATACATTTTTTTCAAGGAATTTGTAGTTAATTGGTTATTACAAGGTCGGATGCTATCGCGCAGCTGATTGGACGGTTTCTTCATTTTTGAAACAAATACAAGTTTCACTTTTTGAGTCAACAAATGAGGATAATAAGGAGAATACACGGTACGTCGTTTTCCCAAAAACGGCCAAATGAACACACTAACAAAATACGACAACCATTACTTTACTGACTGAATGCGCAACATTACCTTTTATCGGTTTTGGAGTGTTTGAATAGCGCCTCTCTAAACTTGATCTTTTTGATTCTGATGTAAAATATCGAATCATAGTCTCGTCGTTAAATTTAAAAACGCATTATTTCCATTTTGGTATCGCCTGATAAAATGAAAGATTTCAACACTTTATGTTTTTGTTCAATGATCAGCAACCTGGATACTTATTTTGGGCAAATATTTCGCTAATGGAAATGATTATGGACGATTTCTTCGATTCAATCCACACTAATTTGTAATTTTTGTGATATTTCAAAGACAAAAATTCTTCTAATGGTAAGATTAAGGTCAATGTCGGTTTGTAATGCTCAAATTTTTAGACGTCGCGCATTCGGAAAATTTTCGACCGTCTTACAGCTGTCTTTAAACTTTTAAACACCTGGATTTTCCATACTCTGCTTGAACTCTTTGCAAACTATCACTTTGTTTGGCAACCTCATCCACAAGAAATCTAATGAACGCCTGCTTTATCATTTTGACAATTATTAAATAAAAACAAATGAAGCAGTTATGATATTATGCATACCTTCCAAATTTTTGATCACCCCGCGTAGGTACTGCTGGTCATTCTCTGTTTGTGAGAGAATCTCGATCGCCATAAAGCGGTGCAACTTGGTGTTTAACAGTTCATTAACATTTTAAGAATTTGTGCAGCAGGATTTTTAGTGCGTGGTGCAGGAAACCTTTGTTTTTAAATAAATTGTATATGTCCTTTTATCTATTTTTTTAAACAAAATGACCAAAAAATATATTTTGGTGAGTTTTTGGTGGTCTTTAAAAGTTATCTTTGCAGTTTTAAACTCCTTTTATTTTTCGAAAATTTTTAATTTTTTAAAAGAATTTACCTCTGTATTTATTTTTTTTTTTACATTTATACGGAAAATCCAAGTTTGTTGGATAAACAATGCGGTATTGCTACAGAAAGGAATTTACTAACTTTATTAGATCGATAAACGTACCATAAAGGTACTATAAAGGTACCATAAAAGTATTCGTGTCTCGATAATGTTTTATTAACCAGCTGTAATATTTAATTTTATTTTTTGTTCAGGGATACTGTATAATTATATTGTCATTAAATATACAGGACGACCCAAACAGAGCCGATGAAAGTATTTAATTAAAGATAAAACAATATATTTCTAATATTGAAATTTGTACCTCTACCCTGTATGGCTTTTCTCTGAACAGTTCCGGGTTTCTATACATGATTTGTCACATGCACTCTGTAGATTAAGAAAATCGAATTAAAACGAAATAATAGTAACTTCTCAGATAATTCCGCTAAATTTCTACTTGAAAAGGCAAGCTTCCTTTGAGGAAGGAAAATCCTTTAAGGAAATTTGACAAGAAAATATGCGAAATCTAAGACTCCAAGTCTCGCGGAAACTTACCTCTCTACGCGATATATAGGTATACATCTCAAAGTTTTTTTATTGACATAACTTCTAAGATGGAAAAATTGCTTCAAGAAAAAAATGAAGTTGAACAAGACACATTCTATATAGCAGAAAATCTAGAGTCAGAGTGAATTTGAACAGGATTTTCCTGGAAAAAAAAGGTACATAAATAACGCATTGCCCTGCTTGCAGGATTAACCAACTTTAATGAGTATTGAATGGAATATAATAAACATGAAGCAATCGTGATAATTCTAGCTATTTTTTCCTGTATGCAATCGAAAATCTTACAGGAGATATAATGCAATAAAGACGACCACAACGTCAATCTTTAAAAACTTCTTTTAGAGCTGTGCAAACTGAATCGATGTTTACAAATTCGATACCATTAAGTTTCAACATAGTTACAGCTTTTCCTAATTTTATTGATCGGTTTTGCACCTTCAAGAATCAGACTTTTTGTAACCACAAAACTAAATTTCACTCGGCAGTGCCATAAACGGCGGAACCATGCCAGATTTCCTACTATGAAACAATTATTTTCTATAGGGCTTTCTTATAGAAATCGATGAAAAACTATAATCGATTTATGTAATCCTGCCTAGTGGTCTGATTCCAACTGAACGAGTCGCTTAATAACGGTTATTTCCTTGAGAATTCTACGCAAGAAATGCATCTCTTTCTTACTCACCATTAAAACGCATTTAAAGATTCTTGAGAATGGAGAATCTAAATAACAAATACCATTTTTGACCTTATCCCGAACCATTGGGCGTGGTAGATATACAGTGTAATTAGGTGAAGTTTTTTCCCGCGACGTAAAATCAAAAAGTATAATTGCTATTTTACCATCGATGGAAACTGCATTCCGATGTGAAACAATCAAATATATGTTTATGGAAATATTCAAATTGGTCTAAAGTCATTTGCGCCATTGACAATGCACTTTCAGGGTTACACTATCTATGGAATACTAAATAGGCCTGATAATCTAATAATTATTCAGTTAAGTAGTCTAACACGTGGTCTTTAAAAAACCCATTACTGAATTTCCGGCCTTTTATCGACATAGAATGTTTCGATTAGATTTCTTTTTTTTTTGGTCATATTTACGTTACATTTGACACCTATATTTTTTCAATGAATTAATTTGTGAATTCCTCATACACTTGTGAAATTCTTAAAACAGTATGACGCGTCAAATGTTTTTTCGAATTTTTTTTTTTAAGGCAAAAAAAAAACACGATATTGCGAGCGATAAAAATACGAAAATTTCTATAGAGAACAATACAACGTTGAAATTTAATGACTTTTAACGTATTTCATTAAAATTTTTTTCAAACAAACGTATTATAGTTCATGTTTAATTTAAAAGAAAAAAAACACATACGTACGCATATAGCAGGACCAGGTTTATAATTTTTTTTTGTATGTACTGCAAGAATTTCAAATGATAAAATGGCAAGAAAAAAAATTGTTTATCTACTCTGCATTATGGAAGTTGTTTTGACTTTAAAAATTTGAATTTTTCTCATATAAGAGGATTGTTCAAAAAACTACACGTGTACGAGCTTTTTTCAGTCTAATTCTGTAAAATTTCTGCGGATATACTTTATCCCATTTACGAATAGGTATTAATATGTTTTTAATTCAACATGGAGTGTTAACATCCTTTGTAAACAGAACCTACAATGCCTCTGAGCCTGCTACAACAAAACAATCCGTTTGAGTTGCAAACCACTTTTTCGCAGTCTCAATCATGTCCGTAGGTGACTTAAAATGTTCTTCAGTTTAAGAAAAACAGAGAGACGTTCCACCAATTTCAAACCTAAAATTATAATGTTTATTAATAACAATGTTTGATTCGTATGCTTGCCCTAAATGAACAATACATATAAATATATCAATACACCCTCGTAATCCCGTAGAGATAAGTCAGGGCTGAACGGTGGAAGTAAAACTAGGCAATAGGCAATTAAATAATGCTGTGATTTTTCTTCTTCTATTGGTAACCAGTCAAGTTACATTTCAACAAAAATAAATCACTTTAATTGGCGTCTGTCCTTGGATTCTCCACAGGTTTATTGGCATTTAAATGTAAATAGTGCATTGTGGCTTTAGATTAACACTCATATACAGGGTGTTAATTTATAATAAATTGGCAATAAAAAGTTATATTAAGTGTCATCCATTTGTAATAAGTTTTTTGCAAAATCAAAAATGATCATTGTTTATGTAACTGTAACATAACAAAGAATTTTCAGGATTTAAAATTGGCAATGTTTATCAATCACCCTGTATGCAAGAACGGTCTAGATGCAGGAACTATTGTTGGTTGCACTATTCTTATTTTGACCACAAGTCTATTTCAGGTCACGGCTTTATTTACATTTTTTTTTGCTAAGCCTTCATTTATTCTAAATAATTAAACGAAGGCAATTATTATTGTTAATCCCAATCTAAAGCAATTGATTATTACTAACCTATATATACAGGTTACATCAAAATATCTAATCTACAATCATTTAAATTATCATTATTTTTATACTAATGTTCAATACAATATTTTTGGATATCCTGTACGCACTGGAAAAATGTTACGGTTTATTATTATATCTCGTCAAATTCTTATTACTTTTGTAAATTATTATTGTTTTATAGTTAATAAAATAATTTATTTTCTAGTGTTTCATTAATTTACGAACGTTGTGTCTGTAAATAATCTATTACCAGAACATTTTTTCACTCTTAATTTCATCAAATTCATCTTGCTAAGTGCCCTGACATCTATGTGGACTGGCAATAATTGATTTAATTGAAAAACGAAGAAGGACAAGATAATTGCCAGATATACAGAGTGTTTCAAAATTCAGTGACTTAATTTTAAGAGCAGATTCCTGACATTTTCTGAACAAAAAAGTTCTTTTCCATTTTTTAATCAGTTGCCCCATTTGCAAACTACAGCCCCAAACGTCTAGCCAATAAGAACGCACCAAGACTATTTAAAATTGTCAGTATTGCCAGATTTATTTTTATTTTAATACAGAGGCAAGGTTAGCAACAAAAAAGTTGACAATTAAAAATCTGACACAATTTGACATTAAATATAAAAAAAAAATATGGCAATACTGACAATTTTAAATAGTCTTGGTGCGTTCTTATTGGCTAGACGTTTGGG
>JABRWK010000003.1:199966-234147 GCA_013372445.1 Hypothenemus hampei | reverse complement strand
AGAGCATATAGGAGTGTAATTAGATTTTAAATGTATCGATTCGTTTTTGAGAAAAAGAGCCTCAAAAAGTAAAAAATTACAAAATTAAACATTTTTTCTGCAAAAACTATTAGGTTTCCGATACATGGTGTAAGGAACTTTTCTGTTGGAAATAACGTCCTTAATCATTGGCTAAATTTACGTAAATATTTATTGAACACCCTGTACATACATACAGGGTGCTAGAGAAATAACTTTCGTAAATTTAGCCAACGATTAAGGACGTCATTTCCAATAGAAAAGTTCCTTACACCATGTATCGGAAACCTAATAGTTTTTGCAGAAAAAATGTTTAATTTTGTAATTTTTTACTTTTTGAGGCTCTTTTTCTCAAAAACGAATCGATACATTTAAAATCTAATTACACTCCTATATGCTCTTTTGAAATACCTTTAAAATGATATGCCACTCGACCCCCCGTGCCATTTAAAATTCTCGAAGGAGTTGCCACCCCGTTAAGGGGGTTCACGCTACAACCCTCAATTTATGATCAAAAGATGTCCCCCTCGATATCTAAACTGACGTGTTTTTGCAAAAACCTCAAAACTTTTAATTTGTTATTTATGGGGCTGCATAGTTTTCATTGGGACACCCTGTATAATATACAGGGTTTGTCTAAAAAAATCTTTACGACGCTCCATCAGATACAGTACGGCTCTAAATAAATTGATTTAGCTAAAGTTATTTTAAGCCAAAGTTGTTATGTTTGGGCGTTATACGGCCCTGAAGTTGTAGTTTTGAAATCTTTATTTTAATTTAAAATGTTGCTAAACATTAACAAGTTGACTCCGTTTATCGGACAAAATTAATCCATTCATCCACTTCACTTGATTCATGAGCAAAGTTCAAAAATTTCTCTTCAAAGTTTTAAATTAATAATTTAGAAAACTTAAATTTTCTTCATTTCTCATAGTCATACAAAATATCGCAATAAATTAGTTTTTGAATATTGTCAAAGAAATAATTGAGAGTATGTCAGGGTGTGGCCTGAAGGATTCCCAAATGGTCAAACACCCAGCTGTGGAATCCTCGTGAAACCGGTCGCTTTGCTCTTAAGATCGCTGATTATGAAAAACAGGAACTAAACAGAAGACGATTAAATATAGAAATAGGAGTATCTAAAAATATCGCTAATAGGGTATTTAAAGAACAATTGGTACATTCATACCAGAAGCAACCAGTTCAAGACCTCTTATTCCATGCATAATGCTGCAATACGCCTAGGTTTTTGTCGTCTATATTAATAGGCAAAGAGAAATGGATTTGAACTTTGGAAAAAATATTTTTTTATTTATTTATGAACCACGTTTCACAACAAGAGAAGTAACTAATTCCACATTGAATAGGTTTATGCAGATGAAAATCCGCATGCAATTAAAGTTACACATTTTCACTATGAATTCAAAGATAATATGTGGGTTGGAATAATTGGAAATTTTATTGTTGGTCCTGTCATTTTACCACAAAGATTAACGCGGCAAATTTATTTGCAACATCTGCAACATACGTTGTCAAGCTTATTAGAGGATGCAGCTTTACAACTTTGCAGAGATATGTGGTTTATTCATGATAGGACTCCACCACATTTTTCATTCACTGTTCGAAACGACTTAAGTCGACAGTACTCAAACAAATGGGTAGGTAAAGGTAATTACGCTCCTGTAAATTGGACATTGGTTTTCCCGACTTAAATCTATTGGATTTTTTATGATGTCATCTTAAGTCCCTCGTTTAAATGACACCGATAGAAAAAGAAGTCCAACTATGGCAATGTATTCAAGATGCAACGAATATGTACTCTTATCATTAGAGGTAATGAATAAATTATGCAAAGAATAGATTTGAATTTTTTTTGTCATATAAATCTTTGGATTCATGGTAAATATTTACAACTGTTTCAGTGACATTTTTATTTAATTATTTGTTGTCAATGATTTAAATTAAAAATTTCGATTAAGCCACATGATTAATCGCTTACTGGCTTATTGATAGTATTTCTTTTGTAATAATTAATTTATTTATCCAGGCTGAATTCTAAAAATCCTTTTAAAACCCTTTTCTTCCAATCGATTAGATATATAAAAGGTATAGATTATCATAAAATTCGAGGCCACTACATTCATATTTATCATAATTTGGAAATGGGATTTTTTTCTTTTGATAACATTTTGACAAATTGATAGGTACCCATCTTAAATTAAAATTGTCACTTCTAGATAAAACGGCTTAAGTACGGCTTGTGTAAAGATATATTGTATCTAATGGAGTATTGTAAAGATATCTTAAGGACATCCTGTATACACACATAATTGAGTGGTGGAAAAGCTAGGGGGCCTAAGTGCCAAAATGGTTAATATACGCGTTTGGCATTTACTATTAGGTTCTTTAAATTGCGTACAACTAATGAAGATGCCCGTCATCTTTGAAGTAGGATATCAAACTGTTTAATACGAATTTGGAACTTAAATACCTTGTCAGGAAGTGAACAAAGATACATAGGTCCTGTATTAACAAAAAAATGAAAATCTTAGATTTTGGCACTTAGGCCCACTAGCTTTTCCACTACTCAATTGTATGTACAATCCGAAAATATAATAATACAGAGAGTCGCTCAAAGTCTTGCACAAACCTCACCAATGTGATCTGTAACACCAAAGGATAAAAAAAAGTTTCTATAAATGTAAGTCCGCAACGTGTTTATTTAAGAGATACAGGATTTCCATTAACTCTAATACATAATTTGCATGTATTATCAGTTTTGGATGCGTTTTTGCAGGAAACCATTACTTTTAGTGACATCGATATGCTATAATTTTTTTAAGCAGAAAAAATGGTAGAAAAGATTTTTTCACGCGAAAGGGACATATGGTGTTGGGCAAAAAAACTAGAGCCAATTCAGATATGATGGAACCCTGTATGCGGCGCCCTCTATGCTTAATCAAAAAACCAAGGTATTATTTGGGTTTTGCGGTATAAAATACCTCTGTATGTCAAATTTCATCCGATTATTACATCTTTGTCCGCAAATGTGTATAGTATATGAAAAAAAAATAGAAATAAAAAATTAAATTTCAACACCCTGTATGTCTTAAACGAAGATGTTGCGAACTTACGTTTATGCTTTAGTTTCATGGATCACATTGGTAAAATTTAGCCAAGACCTTTAAGAACACCATGTATATAGGATATTCTAAACGAAATAATAAAAAGATATAGGGTACAAGATTTAAGAGATTCCCTGTATAATCGAAAACATTCTCAAATTTTAAAATCTGAGAAATGTATTGTGTTGAGATTAATAATTAGGAATTATAATTACTCCCTGTACGTCCTGTGTATTTATTACATAGTAGTTTGGCTGTCCTCCCAAACGTTTAATCGTGTACTACATGAAGCGATTTCCATGTAGTACACGATTAAACGTTAGTTAATTTGTTGCAATTTTTCGGTCGGTTGAGATTTTTCAAGTATGTAAATTTGTCAATAATGACAAGACTTTTACACAATCTGTTTATTGGTTAAGCAGCAACAGGACATACACATNTAATTATAAACATATTTACTTGAATTGAATTTCGACAATCCTTGTAAAAACAGGGCTAATACAAAAGCACAAAATAAATATTTCGAGAAAATTTTTGAAATAGCTGTCACACAGATCTGATAAGTACATGTACACGTATAAGTGCTAATAGGAAAATAAATTTTGTTAAAAACAAGACAGCCATTGTCAAGTGTCAAACTTTTTAAAAGTGGTGAAAAATTTCCGTGTTTCATAATACCCCATAGATTACAATTCCCCAATTTCCCCTACGTAGAACAACAACATAGAGGAGGTGTGCCTCTAATCGTATTGAAAAATTACGTTTTGGTGTTGCGCAATGGTTCAAAGTAAAAAGACATTGGCCCAAACATTCATAAAGGTATTGTAAATATTGTGAGAGTGGTTTTCTTAAAAAATGAATTGTCCATTTGTGTCATTTGCACTTTTTTTTTTTATCTAATAGAGAACTAAACGTTTAATGTTTTTAACAACGTTCGATCCTTTGGTACATAAATTGGTTTGTTTAAACCTCTGAAAGTTGAAAATTTTTCAAAAAATTTATTTTACTATTTGAAGCAAATTAAAACGACAACCCAATACGTTAATGGAGGATAAAAGTTCCCCAGAAACAATAAATCAATAACAGGTAATCTTCGAATGAAAACATAAATCCAATCAGTATCAAAGCAATTGATAAGAATGGTTTAAAGATGACATTTTTAATGCAATGCTTGTCGTTCAAACTACACGATCGACAAAATACAGCCACGTGTATTCTTTGTTTAAGCCAAATTCAATTTTGTCATTTTTTCTTTTCGAAAAAGTTTTCTAGGTTTTTTCTTTTTTTTTTTTTTTTTAAATAATGTTTCTTAAAACAATCCTAAGAAACTTGTAAACGTCATTTGTTATTAAAAATTTAAACGATATATAATTAAAGTGTAATTGTAGGTAGTACCTTTGTCTAAATTTAACTGTTTATGCGATTTTTCCCTTTTAATTCAATCAATACTATTTGTATTAATTGTTTTCCAATTCTGTATATTAATTGTTGTGATCAAAATAAAAGAGACATTAATGTATAGTAACAATGGATGTTTCGAACTATTTTTGGTTACATTTCGTGAATGAATTTTTGCTACAGAATAGAACACAGATCTTGTCTAACTTGTATAACTTCAGAGTACCAAAAGTTAATTTATTTTTTTAATAGAAAGCCCCGTAATTTATTATTTTATATTCTTTCTATAATTATAATCGTGTTTTATATCAAACAGTTTCTTTAAGATTTTTTTAACTCAATTGACCGACAAATGACAAAATTTTTTATGTTAAATAATAATTAGACGTAAATGTTAATGGTCTAGAATGTTAATTGGTGTCTGGTGCATTTAATAGGGCAATCATTCATTAGTATTTTATACATACTTTATTATAAATGGTTGTTACTCAATATAATATCAACATTTAATTTGCAGTATTTTCCAGTATTTCATGGTTACTTTTGTGAACATTATCCTGTTTGTTGGTCAATTCAACTATAATATCGTTGGTGTTCAAACAAATGTCACTTAAGTTACATTTGTTACACATTTTAGTTAATGACACCAAACAAATCAAAAAAAGAACATTTTTTTATCTGACAAATTGAATTAAATTCATGTCATCATTATACAGATAATTATTATTATTATAATAATATTATTATAATTATTATTTGTAGAACCAGTTGCTAATGTACGAACAAATCATAAAATAAATAAATAAATGAGTTTCAATTAAAATTTATTTATCTTAAAACTGTCATTTTGGATTTATTGTTAGGGATTTTTACGTCAACGCAGACGATATTATATACATATAAATTTTTGATTCTTTGAAGTTCTACAAGTTAAACAAGATTTTTACCTTACCCTGTAATAAAAATTGATCTTCGCAAAATAATTTAAAGATAGTTAGAACTGTCCTATTACAATATATTAGTCTTTTTTTCGTAGACCATTAGAATTGATATACAGGATTAGAAAATGATCAATGCAAATACACTCCTCGACAAAAAAAAACTGGATAACATAAATTGAACTGAAATTCAATCTTATGTAGTTTCTTAAGTTTTGTATTGATTTGAATCGTTTTTCCAGCAAACTTTAGGCGTTCTCTTCTTAATCATTTCCCGATATCGACTTTACAAAGAGATCCAGTTATTTTATTGTTATACATGGTGGAATCAAAAGTTACATTTTGCCTTAAACTTATGAATACTTTGTGGCACAATCAGATAACTTTGTATACAAGGTGTATCACAATTAATTCTACACAGAGCAGATGCGTGTAAAGGTCCTTAAAATATTACGACGATTTGTTGAATAGTTTTTCTTTCTATGGTTAATAATAATGAAGATACGGGGTGTTAAAGGTAGCGTTTTTTTTTTAATTTTTCTTTAATAATTCTTGCAAATTTTATTTTAATGCAAGGAAAATTAGGTACTAGAGATTTTTGAGGATGAGAAATTCGAATTTATCGACGATTTCGTTGTGTCTCTACAATCGAGCGTTGGACAATTTTAAACCGCTTTGTGCTATACTGTATATCCTTTTGATATGGAAAAATCTTTTTTTCTGCCTTTTCTGCTTATAAAAGATATCCTCATTGGAATCGATAGAAGCAATGGTTTCCGATAAAAACGTTTCTAAAGCCAATGATGCATGCATATTATCACAGTGAATCCGAAAGCTATTATTAAAAATCGTCATATTTTTATGTCCCCTACACGCACTTGCTCTGTATTAGTTCAATTGCGATATACCCTGTATAATAATTTTTAAGCCTCATCTTTCCTTAACATTTCTTTTTTTTGATCCATAAATAATATATCCATTCTGGAAAGAAGCAAATATTTTTAAAACTATGTAAGATTAAATTTGAGAAAAATTCATCCGTTATCCGGATTCCTCTACTCAGGGGCGTAGTTTCTTTTAAATTAAAAGTGAAAAATCTCATAAAGAGTCAAATTTAGACATAGGTTGATTACTTACTGAAAAAATAACAATGTACAGGGTGTCCCATAAGTATTACACTATATTTCAGGGGCTAATAGTACATTGAAAAATAATGGTGATTCCCCATATAAATTATATTCCAATAATGCTTCGTTAAAAAGATGTAGGTTGTTAAATTTTCGCTACAAATTAAATGCTCAGTATTAGGTATACACAAACGCAATGTTCACTTTTTTATTATTGCATTTTAATACTCAGTAAAAAGACATAATTCTCAGTAAAACGGATTTTCCTATATTAAATACTGCGCATTCAGCACTTTTACAGAGCAAAATGCCATATAATTCTGAGCAGTTTATTACTATCCTTAAATTTTTATTAAAAAATCCTAAATTAAAACCGTTTGCAATATTCAAATGAAATTTTACACGTTTTGACAATTAATGCAGACACATTTTTTTATGAAAAAATGTTATTTTTAATTTCATCAGTGTCGTGCGTATGGACACATTTCGGCACATTTACCACAGTTTTTTTCTTAAAATAAAAATTATTTTTCGAGTTTTCATTTAATTTAAATGGAAAAAATGTGTCGCTTGACTCTTTTCGTCCGACGCATCGTAATAAAAAAATTAAAACCGTCTGCATGCACGATATTTTACATGGGGGTGGAATACTGCAATCTACGACACAAAACACAATGCAACAAATCTTTGACAGCATCTATTTTGATTTGGACAGCAGTCACCTTGATTAAGATAGCAATATTGCACCCTATGTTAAATATCGTACATACAAACGGATATTGGATTTCTTAATAAAAATTTAACACCCTATATCTTCTTGACGAAGCATTATTGAAATATGGTTTTTATGGGGAGCCACTATTACTTTTCAATGTACTATGAGCCCCTAAAATAAGGTGCAACATTTATAAAATACTCTATTCGAAATAATAAAATTATATAGTGTGCAAGATTTATCGTGTACCCCGTATAATTGAAAATATTTATTATTATATGAAAGAGTTGTGCACTTTTTTCAAGGATTAATGATTATTGGGCTATCGTTTGTGAATGCCTTACTAGGAATAAAACTCATTTAAAATTTACATACATATGTCATTGCATTACGCATTATTCATTCATCAAGAATTACGAATGGATTCATAACACTGACAAAAGTATAGGGTTACTCAAAACAATTAAGTTGAACGAGCACTATTTGCACGAATATATTGAAATTGGCATAGAATCCTCCTTTTCTCATTTTTCACTTCTGCGTAATTTTGGACTAACCCCTGTATACAATCAAGCTTTTTCAAAAATTACATGAAGTAAATACAAATATAATAGGTGCTTAACAGATCATTAGCTTTATCACGAAAAGTAACGATTTCTTGTATTTGTTGTCCTGATTTTTGAGTAGAAAATTTCGATTCGACCTTGAGGGCTGAAAATAACTGACAACAAAAGGCCGACTTTTGACGAAAGAAATCTTACTAATGGGAAACCCCCCCTTGTAAATAACGATTCAATGGAAAAAAAAATAGGAAGACGATCTTAAGAAAATAATATTGACAACAACAGGAACGAAATTCAATTAAGTTTCTTCAGTAAAGATGTTAATTCAATTTTTTTCTTAATTGTCATCAGCAATACAATGGAGAACAAGGAAATTCACACGACTATACGTAACACAACTATACATACAGGGTGTTTCAAAAGTACGTGGCCAAACTGAAATGGGAAATATGGATGTCCTTTTTACTCATACAAAATTGTAGTGACACATGACGCCATTATCTCCATCATTGATGAATGGTTGAAGCTGGCAATTTTTTAGATTAAACCTACCGATGTGGTGAACACGTATACCAATTTTCGTTAAAAAATCTTAAGCCGTTTGAAAATTAAAAAATAAAAACTATTCTTTTTTCTTAAATTTTAACACCCTGTATATCGGTAACGAAGCATTTCCGGACCTATGTTTATATGAACTTTTCGTCTTAGAATCACTCAAAGAATCACCCATTTCAGTTTGGCCACGTACTTTTGAAACACCCTGTATGTAATTAAAATTTCAGTGATTATCAATGGAACTGATTTATATATTTCAAAATTGCGATAAACGTCGTTCTTGCATTTTAATGTTGTTCAATTAAATATTCATGAAAGGTACCAAAATTCACCGTGATTTTTCTTTCAGAATAAAATGGACGTTGGTTCCAGTAGCAGTGGAAAAAAGTTGCCACAGTTTTTAGCTGCTTTGTCCGGTAAACTCATTAAATTGTTTTTAAAATTAGACTTGAAATCTTTTAATTAATTCCCATTAGTATGTTTGGGTTCCGTGGCTGCCGGAACCGTCCTAGGGTGGACCGCAACCATATCAACGAAATTGAAAGAAAATGGTTTTAATGGTATTCCAGTGGATGACGATGTTTTAGGTTGGATATCTGGATGTGCCACTTTGGGTGCTATGCTAATATGCTTTCCAATTGGGTAAAGTGGCTCTTTGAAAACTCCATTAAATATTTGAATTATAAATTTTAATTTTAGATTTATATGCGATGCCATAGGTCGTAAATGGGCCTGTCTCCTAACAATAATACCATTTACTCTTGGATGGGTGCTGGTGATTTTCGCTAATAACGAGGCAATGCTCTATGTAGGCCGTTTCTTTACCGGATTAGCGGGTACAGTAGATAGGATTGCCAATCTGAAATTACTGGTTTACTTTGAAAATTTTTGCGTAGGTGGCGCTTTTTGTGTGGCAGCACCGCTCTATACAAGCGAAATTGCGGAAACCAGGATAAGAGGAACTCTAGGGAGTTTCTTTCAATTGTTGCTCACAATAGGAATTCTATTGTCATACGTGTTTGGAGTTGTTAGTTCACCCAAGACTCTATCGATTATTTGCCTGTTTATTCCAATTGGTTTTGGGTTGGTGTTCTTTTTTCAACCAGAAACTCCAGTATGTTACAGTGTAATATTTTCAAGTGTTATATATAACATATTGAATTTTTCAGTTATATTTCTTGAAAAAGGGCAATAGGGCGGCCGCTTTGCAAAGCTTGAAGAGACTTAGGGGCGACGAATACGACAGTGAAAAAGAACTACAAGAATTGCAGGATCAACTTGATAAACAAGAACAAGAAAAAGTATACACCACAATTTAAATTTCAGCCCTATTGTAACTTTTAATATTTCCAGGTGTCTTTTAGTCAAGCTTTCCAAACAAAGGCAGCCAAAAAAGCTCTATTCATCTGCTTTGGACTGATGGTTTTTCAACAGCTTAGCGGTGTTAATGCAGTTATTTTCTTCCTATCGCCCATCTTTGAAAGCGCTGGAGGTTCCATTCGTGCAGATTATGGTTCTATAGGTAATTTTCCAACACTGTTCAGGTTACTGTTTATAACAAATTGGTTCTTTTTAGTGGTGGGAGTGGTTCAGGTCGTAGCAACATTCGTCTCTTCCTTGGTAGTGGACAAATTCGGGCGTAAAATCCTCCTTATAGGTTCCGGTTTCTTCATGGCTTGCTCAGCTGCCCTTTTGGGAGTGTACTTCACACTACAAAAAGGAACACTGATTGATCAAGAAACTATCGATAAAATCGGCTTTCTACCTGTAGTGAGCCTGATAGTATTCATTACAGTATTCTCTCTTGGATTCGGTCCAATTCCTTGGATGGCCTCGGCGGAAATTATGCCGCCAGCGATTAAATCAACCGCCAGTTCAGCAGCCGCCACCTTCAATTGGTTCTTGGCCTTTATTGTTACCCGATTTTACAACAATTTGCAGGCCGCTATTGGGGGTAAACGGTTTTTTATTGTGGTTTTAATTTTGTACTGACTATGAAATTTTTGCAGGTGACACTACGTTCTATATTTTTGCTGGTATCTGTTTCGTTGGATGTTTCTTCGTTTATTTCGTAGTACCAGAGACTAAAGGTAAGACCACGCAAGAGGTCCAAGATATTTTGAATGGCGTAAAACCAGGCAGTCCTGATAGCAAGGGTGTTGATAATCTGACTTTTACTAAGAGCTAGATTTCTGGTTGTTGATGATGTTTCATATAATTTTGTCATTAGTGAAGTGCTTTCTCAGGATTGAAATGTATTATTTTTCTTATTATTTACAAAGAAGAAGAAGTGATACCTCTTCTTCACAGTCCTAATGGAAGATTTTAATAATACTGTATATGATTTATATCTTTTACCTATTTAATTGTAATAGATTTTGTATTTAGTTTTATATATTCTTCAAATTGTAGTTGTTTTATCGAAAAAAAAAACTGAAAAAACAAAATGTCAATTTTAAATTTAAATTTATTAAAACTACATTGCAGTGTCCAACACGACCACGCCCCGTGATAAATATATGTATTTTTACTCTACAAACTATTTACAATTATATTCTTCAATAAATCCCTTCATCACCCTGATATCTTACACTACATATTGGTATTTCAAAGATAATCGAACAAATTCAAACAGGTACAGGATAGATCAATGATTTAATAAAGATGTTTTCCATATAAATAAACTAAAACTCAATTAAATTTGAGTTTTAATACACTACCCTGTATACATGTTTACTGAAATAAGTTCAGGATTTCTTCATTCAACCTGTATTCATTAAATGAAAAAGATCTTAAAAAGAAACTGAAGGATCTGTCGAAAATTGTGCTCCCCCTTATGACAAAATATCCTTTAGTTATCCATTGTGTACATAAAGTAATGAAGAAATTCATTTTTGTCGAAATAGAATAGTTTGAAGAAAAAACGTTCAGACATGTTTAGTTTAGTTTAAAATCTGATGAAATAATAATACGTGTGACGCCATTCCTGTTCCAGATAAGACGTCATCGACTATTTTTCTGAATGGCCATCCATATTTTGATAATTCCATTTGAAAATGTTATTTCAGCATNGCAAAATGTGTCAAAAAATGGCACGTCTGTTATTATTACTATTTATCGGAAAAGTCATTAGTGACAGAAACCCTTGAAATAAAAGCCAATTAAGCATCGACATGACTTTTTTTCGTTATTTTTTAGTGTTTTATGACGTAAGCGTCAAAAGCTCAAAAACAGACCATACACATAATGTTATGTCATTAAAAGGTGTGAAATATGAATCTAAAACGTGACAGGTACGAATGTGTTTTCATTAAATTATTCCATTTCGAAAAAATGAATTTGTTTCTTATTTGACATACACAGTGCATTATTTTTCAAACATTTTGTTCCTCTTTTTTACTTAAGTTGCATATTAAGCTTATATTGACTCACCCTGTACATACACAATATCTTCAACTGTTAAAAGTGCTACAGACTTAAAGAAAACTTGATGCTTTCATCACAAATTGTTCATAATTATTGAGTCGTTTACTAAAAGCACATGACAAAAATGATCAAAGATGGATAAAAGTGATAACGAATATAAAACAATCGATATCATGAATCATATATTAAGATAACGAAGATCGGGAACTTTTAAAAAGTGAATGGACCACTTTGCTGCGTTTCGTTTACGTTACGTTTATTTTAAAAGGGGGAGAACTGAGACCAACATTACTGGAAATATAGTGGAGATCCAGAAAGAATCTCAATAAAACTCGAATACGAGAATAGAAAAACAAGAATGGGTAACTGCAAGAAAAGATAAACAATCCAGCCGAAATCCAAGTGAAAAAATAACAAATGATTCTTTGCTTGAAGAATGAAATGTTGAAAAAACAATCCAGAAATATGATTCCTAGATCCAAATGATCGTACCACAATATTTTTAGTGTTGAGAAATGAGAAAAGAAGCAATAACAAATACATATTTTTGTTCATTATTTCAAATTAAATAAAACTCTTAATAAAATCGTGGACTTTTCAAACAACGCTCTTCTCCATCACAGAAGAGCGCTATATTGGTATATCCAGTAAGTGTTTCTTAATGTATCGTCGTCTGGCAGCTGCAATCAACTGTTCTTTCCTCTCCTGGAAGGAGCGAGCACGTTCTGAGGCTGTCTTTCCGAAAGACGAAGCTGCTAAATTTAACTGGGACGGTGATAGGACGCCTGTCGTATTTGCACCGATTTTCATAGGAGAACTGGAACTTTGTTCTGCAATTGATACTACAGTGGAGGTCGGCATAGCTTCAGGAACATATCGCACTCGACCCTCTAGAATGTTTGTAATTGTTGTATCAATGCTTCGAGTAATAACTGCAAAAAACATTTTGGTTATTATATCGTGCTTCACTTCACGTTCAGCTCTTACCTAAATCATTGTAAATCGCAGAAACTGGAATATGAGGGAAAACTTCCTTGACTTGAGACGCCATTCTATTCAATTCCATATTTGCAGGTCTACCAGATGCATACTGGAAATGGACTCGCTGCTGATTGCGTCTCTGCTTCTCTGCAATTTGACGTTTTAACCATTCGTTTACATCCGCCGAAGAAAAGGGGGTGGCTTCAACCTAACAACATTATTAATTCTTAACAAATCTAATCACGTGAGAGTATATTGCGCACCTTCAATTCTGTAGCAATATTTTGCCGGACCACATCGGCAAACTCGTCCTCCGATAAACTTTTACGTTCCAACGAAGGCAAAAATTTAATTTTATAGTTTGTAAATGGAGAAAACATAAAGAACAGAATATCGTTCATATAGGTAGATCCCAATGTGGAAATTGCGGTGTCAAACACAGGCCGTTTAATCGTAATGCATAATGGCTGAACTTTTTGGAAAAATTTAAAATATTGTGCATTGAATTTCAACAGTGCCGTACCATTTGTGGGAATTTCCTCTGTGAAATATTCTCAAATCAATTTTGATGAAAATCCATATAAAACATACTCTTACCTGGACAAACAAACACTGGAGTTTTTTTGTCCTTCGTGTACTTTTCCAGATTCTTTTTAAAGTTATCAGGATTACTTAGAGATCCCAAATCGTACATTCCTAACGCAGGAACATTCTTGATTGGCGTCTTATTCAACGGCTAAGAAATTGCTAAATGAAATATTAGATTCTAAACAGTTTCAAATTCACACACCAAGATAGTGCCAATAGCTTTGCTCACAGCAATATGGTCAAATAGTGATAAACTATTACTAACAAACACTTCAACGTTCTCTTTCCTTTTTTGATTCTCAACGGATACCGTTATACCAAAACATAGACATGCAAGATTATTTAGAAAGGAGTTAACTGGAGGTGAATTAGGCAATACCTGCAAAATTTCAATTTTATTTTTTGTACTTGCAACGAATTCATGTTACACACCTGTGCAAGAATAACCAGAGCTAAGGCAAATGTGCCTCTGAATAGAAAAAATACTACTCCTAGTGGGAAATACAGTAGTGTCAGAAATATGTTACCATCTTTAGTGTTGAATCTAAAACGAGTATTAATATGAAAGTGTCATTATTTTATAGATAAATTAACAATCAATATCAAGGTACTCACCTAGTGTGATTAATTAAATCTTTAATTTCTACAGTAGTCATAGTAATGAAGAGTTTTATCCAGTTCTGCAAAATGACCACTTTCTCTTCAGATACAAAGAAACTTTAATGGTTTTCTGGGTTAATTACGGAAGCAAATTAAAGAAAATCGTACAGACTATCAAAATTAGGGGCTAGTTTAATGAAAAACTTGATTTTTTACAAGTTATTTGCGACAATATTGCGAAACAATCACAAAAACTACTACTTTAACTCATGATTTCATTTTCCATTCACCTTTGCTGTACAAATGGTGACATTTATGAATGTCAATGTCAAAACCAGCTGTTTAAGACAGGTCTTACCAAAAACTATCAACATATAAATAGGCAATTAAATAAAATAATTCCATAATTATGATTTTGAACTGCGAAAATAAGCAACACAATTAATGTATATTGAAATATAAATTATATAAATAGACATCTTTGTCAAAAAGGTATATAAAAATACGGATCATAGATCTTTTGTCCTTTGTTGTGTCTATGGAGTAAGCAAAATAACATAACAACGATAGCAAATCTATTTTCGTACAATTTAAATAGAGATAAACAGCTAATCGAATAGAAAAGTCAAGTATTTGAAATGTTCTGTCAAAAAACAGCTGTTGTTGACATTTCTAGTTTATCGAACCCATAACAAGGCCCTAATATAAGAATAATGAATAAAATCTCAATAAAAACTATGTTTAGTGAATTTTTCAATTGAAAAAATGGTCCGCTACGAAACTCAGTTGAGGGCGCAACCCCGATTGGACCTTAAATGGCTAAAATTGAATATAGAAAGTCTGTTTTATGGCAACGACAATTTAGTAATCATCTGGAACACATTGGTGTCTGATGGGGAATTAACCGGTAATTTTTCACCTGGACTCTTGAATAGTGCCGGTGTCTTAGCCAAGGAAGGTGAATTTGGGAAATTTTACTGTGGACAACGGGTCAGTCAACTGAGAGTATCCATTTAAAGTGATTTAGTTTCAACATTTTTATAGGTGTTAACTTGTACTTGTTGTGATGGGATTTGCGGTCCTCAATCTGGATGCAATTGTCATCCATGCCAGAAACTGGATGCGGAAAAAGCGTCACAAATCACAGTGAAAAAAGAGAAAATTCCTCAAACTGAAGCGTTAATAAACCAATGGGCGTGGGGTCCTAAACCATGTAAGGCTTTTCCATTGCTTGAATGGAATTGAATCTAAAATAGATACATGCAATTTTTAGCAATTCATGATCTCAAGCAATGCATTCAAAGTTTAAACAACGAACTATCCTGCATATGTTCAGAAGCCGCTCAAAACACTCTTTCTTCAACGTCACTACATTTCAAACTTCTGATTCTAAAGAGATACTTCATTGCTTTAAGTCGAGTGCCTCACACTATTAATCCTGATAAAATGACCGAATCACAAGTGAAATTGGCCACGGACACAACGGCTGATGTTAAAATTGTTGGTGACTGTGATAAGGCACTAGAACGAACTGTTGCTAGAAAAGTAATGGTGGCTTCAAGTGTTCGCAATTCAATATGTTAATACGTTTGGAGTTTCAGATAAGTAATAAATTGAATCCTGCAATCGGACTGGCTAGAGTAGGATCAAGGGCTGCCTTAAATTTTTCATTCGCCTTCTTAAGAAGGGCCTGGCGACTGGGTGAAGATATTGACTTGTGTAGTGAACTTTTAACTGAATCTTTGGATGCCTTAAAGATTCTACCCGTATGCACACTATATAATCAAGAACATATTTCACCAGTTTGGCTGGAGGTTTTGGAAAAGTCTTCTAAATTTTTAAGACAAGTTGTGGAAGGGTATTAGCAATAATTTCATTATCATTTACAAATAACAATGTTAACATTTTCCAGTGAAATATCAGGAATCAATAGACAGAATTGCAATGTTCCTATTGAAGATCAACACACTTCTTTAAATATTCTTTTGGAATTCGTTCTTCAAAAGGGAACCTTAAGTGGAGTGTTAGATGCCGTCTTGTTAATGTTGAATTTATGGGAAAAGAGAATCAAACATTTAGACAACAGGTGAGTAACAAAAATATGATTTTGTTTTACATTATTTATGAGTTTAAATGCATTAAGGTCCTCAATTGAAACTGCCAGTGCACCTGTACTATCATTTCTTTATCGAATTTCTGAAATAACGCCAGAACCAACCATTTTTCAACCAATCGAAGCTAAACCAGAAGAATCAAACCTGATCAGTTGCACCGAATTATTTCTTGAATTTCTCGAATTACCTTCCGAGGACAGTAAAGCTAAAATTGATTTAAAACAAGCATCAGTTTTTGTAATGTGCCACTTAGATCGACTTGCCAATTGTCATATGCCCCCTATGAGCTTCAGCAATCTCCTTTGTGACCAGTCAATAGCCCAAACAAACGGACAATTACTATGGGGTTGGGGTTGGCTTAACTGGGCCTCAAATTCTGGTCCCCAACCTTGCGATTCCTTAGCAGAACTTAGTATTAAACAGTTGAAATGTTCTGAGAGAGGCGTGTTACTACTAACGAGATCTGGAACAGTGTACTTTATGTATTACACTTCAGAAACTCAATGTCCGCAACAAATAGAAACTTTGAAAAATACAGAAATCATCATGATTGCTACTCACGTCGAAGGCAAACACTATATGGCATTGGAGAAAGATGGAACGGTTTATTCGTGGGGAAACGGAGATGGAGGGCGTTTAGGACATGGAGACACTTTAGCTAAAGACGAACCGACTCGAATTGAAGCTCTTTATGGAGAAAGTGTGATATCTATTGAATGTGGAGCCACTTATAGTGCTGCAATTCTTGCAAATGGCACTCTATGTACTTGGGGTAGAGGAAATTACGGTCGTTTAGGTCACGGTTCCTTCGAAGACGTTCTTACACCAATGCCAGTGTCCGCACTAATGGGGCAACATGTGGTGGATGTTGCTTTGGGGTCGGGAGACGCTCATACTTTATGCGTGACTTCAAAGGGTCGAGTATTTAGTTGGGGAGACGGGGATTACGGTAAACTGGGTAGGGGTGGAGCTGAAGGAAGTAAAACACCTAAAATGATTGAGAAATTGCAAGACGTACGTGTGTGTTATGTTAAATTGTAACATGTGATATTAATTAGTACGTTTTAGGTTGAAATTGTGAAAGTCTGGTGCGGTCCTCATTTTAGTATGGCGCTCTCCAGTGAAGGAAAGGTTTATTCCTGGGGAAAGGTTTGATAAATAGAGGAGAGTGATAAGATTTATTAAAGAAACGTGTTTTAATATTTGTAGGGTGAAGGTTTTAAACTGGGTCACCCAACTGAAGAACACATTCGAACTCCAGAATTGGTAGAATCATTAGAAGATAAAAAAATTGTCTCCATCTCGATTGGAGTAGCACATTGTCTTGCCTTAACTTCTGATGGAAAAGTTTATGGTTGGGGGAAAAACGAAAGCAAACAGATTGGTACGTACACTTTTCTTAATTGAAATAATCTCCTTTTTGATTGAAAATATCCATTTTTTAGCCGACACTAATGAAATATTTGTTCAACAACCACGCCTTACTGATTCCTTGAACGGTCATCGCGTTATCGGCATTACATGCGGCCCAATTCAAAGTTTCGCTTGGACTGACAGTAACAGTTTCACTCCATTAACTGCCATACCATTTGTAATGGAACTGTGTGAGAGTACATTTAAGTACCTGGACCAAATCCTAGCTGTTGTAACTAACGCGATACCTTCAACCCAAGACAAAGAATGTATTACTGTAGCTGCACTGAATTTATTGCAATTGCAATTAAATAGTATCATAAACAACAATATTAATTTGAAAACTTGTGGTTAGTTCTAATGTAAACTGTTTAATACTTTATTCTAATGGATCTTCCAATAGCTTTAACTCAATCAGACAAATTACTAGCCTCAATCAAGTCAAAAATAGTTCACTTGGCAAGCAGTTCCAATATATTGCCAACGATTCAAGCTGCTGCACAAGCGGTATTGCAAATAGGTTGGTCAGTGCTTTTACCCACACCTAATGGACGTGCCAGGACGTTGTCGGCTCTTTTATTGAATACTGGTTTGTTTAAACTATTTGAATATAACCAATAGAATATATATATAGGGTTTCGTGCAGATATGGAGTCAAAAATGTGCAAATCCGGTCATAGATTCATGACGGATCTATTGGTTTGGTCCTTAATGGCAGACGGAGGCTTGGAAACCGCTCTAAATGAGTTTTTGAGCGTCGACATTTCAGAGATGCCGAATTTAGATGAAAACTACGATATCGGATCGTCTCCTCTCAGTATACCATTGCTGTATTTAGTCAGGCAACTAATAAGGTTCTATTTTATTCTGTAGACTCTTGATTGTCTATTGAAATCATATTTTGTTTCAGAAATAGTTGTGTTTCGACACAAACTCTACTAAAAGAATATGCATTTCATGGAAAAAACGTGCAAAAATACGCGTCTCCAAGCCTAAAACTGCTTCAAAGATTCCAAAGATTGTTGATCGGTCAGTGATGTTTGCAGGATTGATGTTTCTCATGTATTAAATATGCGATTTTCAGGCAAGATTTTCAGACAAGAGAGAACTGAAAGCGCCGAGATACTTCTACTGAAATATATTGAATCCTTTAGCGGTCACATAACTACAACCTTAAATATCGCTTACGATACTTGTATGGTGTGTCCGAAGAACTTTACCTGTGTTATGCAAATCTTGAAAAATGATATTATAGGTGAGCTATTTTGTAGAATTTGTGACTGAAATTCCCTCTAACAATGCTAAAGTGTATATAGATGGGCAACTATGTATATCTCAATAATTTAGATATGAAACCTGTCGTTCTTTTTTCGATATAGGTCAACGGGTCCCTTTTAGATCGATCTACTTGATCATTATTTTCTCCATATAATAGTTTAGATCATATGTTCGCATGACCAAATCTGCAAATTCGTTTCTAGTGATTGTTTAGCTTGAATGTGGTGTTGTTGCAAAGCAATGTTATTAAGAAAGTTTTTATTTCCTATAAATTTCAAGGTGTACTCTTGCCAGAGCTACTCGTAAGCTTGATATTGCTCGAACAAGAACTGAATCTCTTTTTGATCTCAATGGACTGGATGGTGATTTTTCAAGAAACTATCAAAAGCCTAAATAAACTGTGCAAAAGTTGTCCTGATATTGAAAATATTGATTTGGACGATATCATTTGGAGTGGCGTATCTCAGGTAAGTTACAACCAGTTTGAAATTAAAAAATAAAATAAAATATTTTAGGCGAAACTTCCAAATATCTATCATAAACTTCATGACGATTTACCATTAATTAGAAAGGCGGACTTGGAAAATCACAATCTTGATGGAGGAAGGTACGAAAAATAAGTGAATTCTATTAAAAATTTTGAAAATTTTTCATTCCCTCTTGTCTAGGTGGTTGGTTTTAAACAATCGCGTATATGACGTTCAAGATTTTCGTAGCGATAACCTTATGATAACCGACATTTTACAAAAATATACAGGAAAAGATGCCAGTCCTATAATCAACACCACCTATCCACATTTATTACCGTTAATGGACAATTATTTAGTTGGTAACTACTGTCTACCCGAACCGGAAACTGCTACAGGTCCAAATCTGGACTATATGTACACATGTTTCATGCTTTTGGATTGTGAACGTTATCTAGGCCATCTATTGGGATTGCACGCATTCAATTTACGACAAAGCTTGCCATTAAAAGAAGAAGAATTACACGCGAAACAGTGGTTGAACGCCACTTTCCTTACTGGAGGTTTGCAGACTGATCAGCCGCCCAATCCTTATGAAGAAGAAAAGGGGGAGCCAAGAAGTACCAATTCAACAGCTGACAATACTCCTACTGAACCTAATAGGGCCAATATAGCTCAGAAAATATTGAAAAACTTTCAATCTCCTATTAATCGAATCAATTCTTTTATAAATGCTTTAGCGGAAAGTAGACTCTCAGTGAGAACCTCTTTGACTAATTTTGTTTTTTAACAATTAAAATCAATTGATTTCCAGGATCAGTATGTAATAGCTTTCTTAGCGGTAGTGGAACAGCATTCAAAAGCTAATAATTTCCTTACTAGAGTGGATTTTTCATTTGAACATCCCATAGAGGAAATTGCAAGAGTCCTATTTGCTGTTTTACTCAAACATCTAGGTTTAGGTTATGTGTTATTACCTGTTTTAGATGCCTGTAAGAAATAATTATGTTAAAAGTACGACTAAACTGATATTTTTATAAAATTACAGATGCTTGCCAACCAAATACTTTGAAAATTCCCAAATCAATAGCTGAAATGATCCGTTTGGTGCATCGAACCAAATGGAATCTCATCAAAACCCGTCAAGAGGCCAATAAAAGTTACAAAGAAATCTGCATTCCGCTTCTAGAAAAGTGTCGCTTTCTATTGTACGAAATCAAGCCGGCCATTAGTGTGGAAACTGAGGCGTTTAAAAGAGTCAATGTTCTCTATAAAGAGCCACGGGTTCGGACTCTTGTAAAAAAAGTGATTCGAGATCTGAAATGTGGGCGACACACGTCAGAAATTCAAAAACCTGAAGACATAGTAAATGCGACGATTCAATCACAAAGTGTCGAAAGAAAATCTCACGACGACGTGAAGCACGCAATGAGAAAAGTGGCTTCGGATGGAAAAATTGCGGAAAGCAAAACCGAAACCGATGATATGAATAATGAAATTAAAAATGGGGCTCAAAAGGCAGATTCGAGAAACGTTTTAAGCGATTCTTTCACTTCGAACTCGTCAAAAACTCTTGTCGATGACATCAAAGCTGAACTAGAAGAGAAATGGAACGATGAAAAACCTGAAGCCGCACTAAGAATTCAGCCCAACGAAGAAGACAAGGAAAGAAAATTTGAGAACGACATTGTGTTATCTGGTATCGTTTCCAAATTAACGGAAAAACAAATGTTAAAAGTTTGTAACGAGAACTTAGATTTGATGACATCAATTCTAGAATTTATAACACAATCGAATTGTGACGTAGATATACTAAGAAAAGTAATGTACATTCAAGTAAGGCGTTCCAAAGTCCGGAAGTCCGGTCTGATTATGATTAAACAACTGTTGGACGAACCAAACCTCCTCAATTCCGTTAAATATGCGATTATAAACGGTTATCTTGGTCTGGATAAGAAACACTTGGAAGTCAAACATTGTCTGGAAAATATCCAGTTGGTTACGCCGTTCTTAAAAACCGAAATGCTACTGGCTCAACTGAAAATCACTGAATGGTGCATTCAGAACTTACGACACTACATTCTCAAGGATGTCCCTTCTAAATCCAAATTAAAAGGCAACACAAAGGTTTCCCTGAATCTTGGAACCTATACTTTATTAAGAGACGTCCCAAGGGCTAGAATGCTACTGGCCCTCTTGGGGGTTCTAGCTTCAAATTTTTATAATGCGTCTGAACTGAATCCATTAATAAATAGTGGCGTAATAGCTTCAGTTTTGGCATTGCTTAAACAAACAGGCTGCGATCAAACAATTGTTAGAAAAGTGTCGGAATTCTATGTTCTTTATGCGGACGCTGTAGATGTGAATAGGCCGAGTTTAAGATCTTTGACCGGTCCAGAATTGGCAAATCTAATGAAAATTGGTACAAAAGTAATAAGAGGGGCCGATTGGAAATGGGGGGACCAAGATGGTAGTCCACCGGGTGAGGGTCGAATAATAGGCGAACTCGGTGATGATGGTTGGATCCGAGTGGAATGGGCCAACGGTACCACAAATAGTTATAGAATGGGCATCGAAGGAAAATACGATTTAACATTAGCGTCGCCCCCTTCCCCGGTTAGTTCCGAAAGCGAAACCACCGAAGAATCCTGTGAAAGGAGTTCACACTTGGTGAAAGACAACCAATTAATCAAACTCCTGAAGGATGCCAGTATAAATTTCCTGAGAAACTTAACAATCAGCGCCGGCTTGGCTACCGGCGACAGTCTACATTCTACATCACTGCATGGTCTCAGCAGTTTGTTTTGCTCGGTTTTGAGCACGAGCAATTCAGAATGGTGCGATTTGACTTTGGTGCGAGCTGTATGCCAAACTGATCAATTGTGCAAAGCGTTCAGCACGAAACCATGGATGAACATGTTACTGGGATTTTTGACACCACCAAATAATAGTGGGGGCAACGAATTCAATTTGCCAAAACAAATTCTTACCATACGCCTGTTGCAAGTGGTGTTACAGTCTTGGGACATGGACAATCCAGAAATTCCATTAGTTTTGGAAAAGTTACTTAACATATTAGGAAATATTATAATAACTTGTTCATACGATGTCGGAAACAAACCTTTATCTAGCAACAAGTCACTGGTGCTGCTCACTCAAAGCCACAGTAGTACTTTGGCCCAGGAAATAATCAATCTCTTGAGAAGTTTACATGGACTTCTCGGTTGGAACCAAGTATTAAACGCTATTTTAAATCAAAAACTCAATTTGGCCGGTTATTTTCTCAGTGATTTATCCACATTGAATGACGCTTTCAATTCGGACCTGCTGCATTTTATGGTAGTGGCATGCCTGAACGTGATAGGAGCCTGGGACGTAAGACCTCGCATAGGAGCGCTGGCAGAAATTGATGGTACCATCGGTACAGTAACACGAGTCACCCCTAAGGGTCGTTTGTGCATGCAAGTACACGAAACCGGCGAAATAAAGAAAGTATGCATAAAGGATTTGAAACTGTTGCCATCACCCGAATTCAACTTTGACAAAATGCCTATGAATGAAGCATCGATAAAAACCTGGGCTAATTTGGTACTGATCAGGCACAGTTCGTTGAACGCGCACGATCGAAAATCGTATCACGGTCAAGTGAATTTAACCTATTTGCGCACACAACAGAATATATTAAGTGCACTAAATGCCACCAGGGTCCTTCACACCAACCAATACCGCTTGAGAAAGATACTAAAGTTTCCAGTTAATGGTATGGATCAGTCGCAAGAGCAACAATCCATTGAAGAAGAACTCAATCAGCAACCGGTGTTTCTCATTCAAAAACTACTGTCCAAAGCTACGCAGCCGAGCCCTTTGAAACCCAGTTTCAGTTTGCAGGAAATGCAATTAGCTGCTTTGAATTTAAGCCAGTATTTAGCAGCTGAAGGCAAGTTTGAAGTACCTTCTAGCATCAACAACGATAAACCTAATGGAAACTCGGCAATCAAACCAAACTGCAGCGAAATAGCAACGCCCAATAGTGAATGTTCTATTAAGAGTGTTGTAAGTGAACGTACTAGCAAGAGAATGGAACTGGAAGAAGACATGCCAGTTCATCCCATGGTCCATCAAATAATTGAAATGGGCTTCACAAAAAAAGCTGTAGAAAGTGCCATTAAGTCCTTAGCGGTCAATCCAGACAACTTAATGAGTCCCGAATCGATAGTAGGCTGGCTTTTGGAACATCCAGAGGTCTCAGCCGAAGACACCGAATCGATGAGTTCAGTTTACGAATCAGATACTGAATCGATTTCTTACGATAACGCGTTAGGCCAATGCGCTAGCGATTACGTAGATGACAGCCAGGAGGTTTCAACGCAATATTGCAGAAGATCCCATTTTCTCTCTAATGACGAGTACGCCATGTACGTGCGCGATAACGTCGAAGTAGGCATGCTGGTGCGCTGTTGTAAAAACTACGAAGAAGTCCAATTGGGTGATATAGGAAAAGTAGTTAAAATTGACCGTGAGGGCCTACACGATCTCAATTTGCAAGTGAATTGGCAACACAAGGTGAGCACTTATTGGGTGCGATTTATCCATGTGGAACTTCTCGGATTTCCTCCATCGATGCCAGCACCAGCTTCAATTAAGATTGGTGATAAAGTGCGCGTGAAACCGACAGTGACCACACCTAGATATAAATGGGGTTATGTGACGCACGATAGCGTTGGCATAGTGACTGCTATTTCTCCCAATGGGCATGACGTCACCGTTGATTTCCCCAGACAACAGAATTGGACTGGTTTACTTTCCGAAATGGAAGTGGTACCGTCTTGCCACGAAGGCGTCCAATGCAATGGCTGTTGCGTGCAACCAATCAGAGGACCTCGATTTAAATGTAAAGTTTGCGAAGGCTATGATTTGTGCGATAATTGTTTCTATACAAAAAGGAACCATCGTCACAGCTTCGTGAGGATTCAGGAACCAGGTAGTCCGGAAATTTACGCTGGAAAAGCTGGAAAGTACTATCGACAAGACAATGTCGAATTGGAAGGTGAAGTAATCACCGAATGGAATCGAATAGTGAAGAATGTGACTGTCTCATCAAAATATGGGGCACGTTTCGATTTACCTGGATCTGTCTGGCAAAGTAATGGTTCCCAAGGCAAACATTGGATTCGTCTAGAAATTTATCCAAACATAATAATTAAGTATTTAAAAGTGGGCGTTGATCCGGCTGATAATAGCTATATGCCTTCGGTCATTATTGTTAACGGTGGAACCAGTTCGAGCAACATGATAGAACTAAATTCGGTTTCCGTGAAAAATCAGGAGGTATCCGTCTTACTACTCTCAAATCTGGACAAGCATTATCCCATAATCGAACTGAATATCACAAAATGTCGAAATAACGGAATTGACTGCAAAATTCATGGCATTTACATTGTAGGCATAAAACGCTACAATTGTGGTGACTTCAAAACGTCCGTTTCTTTCTTGGCAAATGACTGGGATTTAAATCAGGACACCTGTATACCCGGACCGACAATCATTAATACGACGAATGATGAATTTGCCAGTCCTAATAATAGTCTCAGTTGTAAAGTCTTCGTTTGGGGCCTAAACGACAAAGATCAATTAGGAGGTATGAAAGGTTCAAAAGTGAAACTACCCGTCCAGTCGGAATTTCTCAATCAATTAAGACCCGTTCACATAGCTGGTGGTTCTAAATCTCTCTTTATAGTCTCGCAAGAAGGCAAGCTGTATGCTTGCGGCGAGGGTACCAATGGACGTCTAGGTTTGGGACACAGTTTAAATGTGCCACATCCACGCCCTGTGCCATTCTTAAGCCAATACGTGATAAAAAAAGTAGCTGTGCATTCAGGAGGAAAACACGCTATGGCTTTGACTTTGGACGGCAAAGTATTTTCCTGGGGCGAAGGCGAAGATGGTAAACTGGGCCATGGAAATCGCCTTAATTTGGATAAACCGAAATTGATTGAAGCATTAAAAAGTAAAAAAGTCCGAGATATCGCATGCGGTAGTTCGCATTCCGCCGCCATTACTAGCAGCGGCGAGTTATATACGTGGGGTTTAGGCGAGTACGGTCGTTTAGGACATGGTGACAACGTGACTCAGCTCAAACCGAAATTGGTAAAAACTCTAATTGGACATCGCATTGTTCAGGTTGCGTGTGGCAGTAGAGACGCTCAAACTTTAGCTTTATCTGATCAGGGAATGGTTTTTAGTTGGGGTGATGGAGATTTTGGAAAATTAGGCCGTGGCGGTTCGGAAGGATGCAACATACCGCACAATATTGAGAGATTGAATCACATGGGAGTCATACAGATTGAGTGTGGTGCTCAATTTTCGTTAGCTTTAACTAAAGTTGGCAACATCTGGACATGGGGGAAAGGAGATTATTTCCGTTTAGGTCACGGTACAGATCAACACGTCCGTAAACCAACGATGATTGAATGTTTAAGAGATCGAAAAATCATTCACGTGGCAGTAGGCGCTTTGCATTGTTTAGCAGTTACAGATACTGGTCAAGTGTATGCATGGGGTGACAACGACCATGGACAACAAGGCAATGGAACCACTATCGTTAATCGAAAACCGGCTTTAGTTCAAGGATTAGAAGATGTTCAAATTAATAGAGTGGCATGTGGTAGTTCACATTCAATTGCTTGGACGCTTCATGATACCCAAACTGTGCTTAAGGTGGAACCCGTCATTTTTTCTGTACCAAAAGATCCTCTCGGATCGACCATCTTAGGACTCTACGATGGCGAAAAGACTCCAACAAAATCTGGTAGCAAAACTGCACCTACTCTCAGCAGTATTGTCATGTCCCTCGAAAGCAACACGGCCAAACAACAAGCATTGCAACACGTCTTAAATGCAATGCATATTCAACAGCTGCGTCAAGCCATAGTTAAAGCCCTAACCAGTCATACAAACGTGAAAAATCAAGCGCTGGATACGGGTGGTACTTTCGAAGTGGATCACGAAAGAAGCGATAACAATCATATGAATGAAGCTGCATTGTTGGGTGGTGGCGAAGCTCCAGCATCTATGTCAGAGATTGCCGATATGGCAACGTCGCAAACCAGTCCAGATCAAGAAGAAAATCCACTGGTTTTATTGCAGTCAGTGACTACAAGTAGTTGTTCAGCAAGTATTTCGTCTAAACATAGTAAAATGTCTACAAGCGCTATGAGTGTCATTGCGGCAACTCTTACGAGTCACGCAGAGGTCGTAGGTGACAGTGGTCTAGCCAGTTTAGATGATTTTACAGCATTGCTTTCCGAAAACGATTCCAGACTATTGGTGGATCTCCTTAAACTAGCAGTGGCTGATCGAATTGAAGACAATCAGGCCAAAGAAATTCTCTCTTCTACTCTAATCACAATGGGTTCTGCAAACACTTCCATCGGTTCCATGCTATTAGAGTTATGCGTAACTGAATTGGAGGATACAGCGAATACTACGCAACCCTATTCATCTACTCCACATCCAGTAGTTCAAGAATCTAATCATCCATACTTTGATGATATAAAACTGAGCGGTCACGTGAGATTACCCGGAGCAGAAGCTCTACGCGTGGAATTCGATAGAAGATGTTCTACAGAACGTCGTCACGATCCTCTAACTATAACAGACGGTACAGGACGTGTAGTTGCCATGCGCAGCGGACGAGAATGGTCTGATTGGTCTGCTGAATTACGAATTCCCGGCGACGAATTACACTGGACTTTTAGCAGTGATAGCTCAGTGAATGGTTGGGGATGGAGATTCACTGTCTATCCAGTAGTTCCAAATAATGGGTAACATTCTATAAAAATACATTAGTTTTGTAAACAAAAAAACAATTGATTTTAGAATAATGGAAATTGGTTCGGATAGAGCCATTTTGAGTCAACCTTCCATGGATATGGTGATGTGTCTATTGGATTCACGCCTTTATGCATCAGCTGATTTAACATTGATGTCCCGATTGGCTGCTGCCTTGGCGGCTTGTTCTCAATTGTGTCTCCTAACAGCCAATCAACGAATGTGGGCGCTTAAAAAGTTGCATAGGTTTAATTTTTCCAAATCACCTTATATTACAAAATTAAAACGTTCAAATTTGCAGACTTCTAACAGAATCCAAGAACAAAACCCCTACAGAACAACTTCAAAATTTCAATTCGCCCGATGGAACTTTAAGTAATTTACTGGAAGAATTACCTCAAGCTTTATTAAGGCAATTCGAGTACGAGGACAGTTCGGTTAGGGCCGGACTCCATCTAATGCATTCCGATTTCTTCAAAGTTTTAGCAGCCCTGGCCTGCGACTTGGAACTAGATAAGGTTCCTGAAATTACTGAAAATCACAAGTGGTATGTAAGAATAGCCTAATTTCACTCTTTTAAAATATCTAACTTCATTTTTAGGGTATGGTTCAGAAGGTATTGTAATGCTGCCAGAGTTGCCAAAGCCTTAATACACCGTACAACATTGCCAATGAATTTTTGCCTAGAAGTTCGGAAAAAATTTGCTGATAGTCAAACCGACTGTGACAGTACACCAGAAGGATACTTGGAACATGAAAATCATGTCTTATTTAAAAAGGAGCATGATGAACAGCTGTTGGTTTGGTTAAATAGGCGGCCCGAGGATTGGACGCTTAGCTGGGGTGGCTCTGGTAAACATTTTGGTAACAATTTTGAAAATTTGACAAATTTCTAAAATTAAGGAACCATATATGGCTGGGGTCACAACCATCGTGGCCAATTGGGCGGAGTGGAAGGAGCAAAAGTCAAAATTCCCTCTCCTTGCGAGTCACTGACACAACTAAGACCGGTGCAACTCGTCGGGGGTGAACAAACATTATTCGCCGTCACTGCCGACGGAAAAGTCTACGCTACTGGATATGGAGCTGGTGGACGATTAGGAATAGGAGGCTGTGATAGCGTGCTGGTCCCCACTCTCATTGAAGCTATTCAGCATGTATTTGTTAAGAAAATTGCTGTTAATTCTGGAGGAAAGGTCTGCTCACTATTTTTTATGAATTTACATTGAAGTTTTTTTAATTTCAAAAAGCATTGTTTGGCATTGTCGGCTGACAACGAAGTATATTCATGGGGAGAGGGTGAAGATGGTAAATTAGGCCACGGTAATCGACTCAGCTGCGAGAAACCCAAGCTGATTGAGGCGCTACAAGGATTCGAAGTGATAGATATCGCATGTGGCGGAGCCCATTCAGCTGCAATTACCGCATCCGGACATTTGTACACATGGGGGAAGGGTCGTTACGGGCGTCTGGGACATGGAGACAGCGAAGATCAATTGAAGCCGAAACTAGTGGATGCTTTATTGGGGAACAAGGTTATCGGAGTTGCGTGTGGTTCCGGAGATGCTCAAACCCTATGCATCACAGATGATGATAACGTATGGTCCTGGGGTGACGGCGATTATGGAAAATTAGGCAGAGGAGGGTACGTATTTTTTTTGCGGTGCACGGCAAAAGGTAATTTTTCCAATTTTAGATCGGATGGTTGCAAAACTCCAATGAAAATCGAAAGTCTTGCCGGACTTGGAGTAGTAAAGGTCGAGTGTGGATCGCAATTTTCGATTGCTCTCACCCGTTCAGGAAGCGTCTACACTTGGGGAAAGGGCGATTATCATCGATTAGGCCATGGCAATGCCGATCATGTTAGGAGACCCAAAAAAGTAGCTGCATTACAAGGCAAAAAAATCGTCTCCATAGCCACCGGTTCCCTTCATTGTATTGCCTGTTCGGAGGCCGGAGAGGTAAGATTGTTTCTTTTCCTGATTCCCTTGAAAGTACAATACTTTCTGTATGTGAAGGTATTTACATGGGGCGACAATGATGAGGGCCAACTAGGTGATGGTACAACGAATGGTATACAAAGGCCAAGACTAATAACGTCCCTGCAAGGTAGTGTAAAGAAAATCACGAACGTAGCCTGTGGTTCGGCTCACACTTTGGCCTGGTCCACGGATAGTTCTGCCAGTGCCCGACTACCTACAGTGGCACCACTTGAATACGATCTTCTCCAAGACATACCCACGTGGGTTCTTCATCGACGCCTCGTTCTTTTGCATCATTTTACGGAGTTGATTTGTCCCTGTATTACAATGTTTCCAATTACTGGCACTGACTCCCTTCATGAACTGAGAAATATTTTGATTTATTATATCAAAGAAGCCACATTTAGGAAAGTGGTTCAAGCGACCATGGTGAGGGACAAGCATCATGGGCCTATCATTGAACTTAATCGCTTGCAAGTTAAAAAATCAAGGTCCCGTGGAGGTTTAGCCGGTGTCGATGGTATGAAGTCAGTTTTTGGACAAATGGTTACCAAACTACCATTGTTGACTTCTGAGGCTCTTGCGCTGCCTCATCGAGTATGGAAAGTTGAATTTGTAGGTGAGTAATCTAGAATTTTTCTCTGAAAATCAATGGAAATTGCAACTCTATTTGGATTTTAGGTGAAAGTGTAGACGATTGTGGAGGAGGATACAGCGAATCGATAGCGGAAATGTGCGACGAACTTCAAAATGGTTCGTTACCCCTACTCATTCCCACGCCTAATGGTAGAGATGAGGCCGGCGCTAATCGGGATTGCTTCGTTTTGAATCCCACCGCGAAAACTTGCCTACATCTTAATATGTTTCGGTAAGAGAATCGCTTTTTCGCATATTTCATTTATAGAAGTTTCTGCCCAGGTTTTTAGGGGTTTTAATGGGAATCGCTGTAAGAACCGGATCTCCATTGAGCTTGAATTTAGCGGAACCTGTTTGGAAGCAATTGGCGGGAATGGAATTGACTCCAGCTGATTTAACAGAAATCGATCGGTAAATTTACAACAATTTTACGTAGAATAGCTGTTAATGTGAAATATATTTTGCCCTCAGAGACTACGTGCCAGGTTTACTGTGTATTCGAGAAGCTGGACCCGAAGAACCGCTTTTCCAAAACTTAGAAATGCCTTTTAGTACACCCTCAACCTGTGGCGCAGACGTTCCCTTAAGCACTAAATACAAAAGAATCACATACGAAAATCGTCTTGAATATGTGCGCTTGGCTTTGAATTTCAGGTGTGTATTGGGAACATTAGTTGTGCTGATTTGAATATATTGGTTTTCTTTCAATAGACTTCATGAGTTTGATGAACAAATTAAAGCAGTTCGAGATGGAATGTCAAAAGTGGTACCTGTACCGCTATTAAGCCTATTTAGCGGGTACGAATTGGAAACTATGGTATGCGGATCTCCCGACATACCATTATCATTGTTAAAATCCGTGGCCACCTACAAGGGTATTGATAGTTCTGCCCCTTTGATCCAATGGTTTTGGGAAGTAATGGAAGAGTTCACCAATCAGGAACGTTCGTTGTTCTTGAGATTTGTATGGGGTAGAACCCGCTTACCAAGAACAATAGCCGATTTTCGGGGGCGTGATTTTGTTGTTCAAATCATTGATAAGTACACGCCCCCCGATCATTTTCTACCAGAGAGCTACACTTGTTTCTTTCTACTAAAAATGCCTAAATATTCATGCAAAGTAAGTTCACTTGATGACTTTAACTTTTAACTCTGATTAATGATTGTTCTTCTTATTGATAGTATGTGCTTCAACAAAAATTGAAATATGCCATACATTTTTGCAAATCCATCGACAAAGACGAGTACGCCAGAGTGGCAATGGCAGGCGATTTGGCCGTCAGTTCCAGTTCAGACATTGAAAGCGATCCAGAAATGGACAGCAGCACATAATATGAGGTTTCTTTTTTCTAAATAGAACTTTTTTTGTCCCGTCCAAATTTAATTTCTGAAAAACATGAACAAATATATAAAAGCATCGCCTGATCCGAGTTGAGAGACTTCACATTTCTTAGTATATCATAGTCTGTAGAAAATACTAAAATGTAAATGTAATATTTGCACACGCGGTTAAATTTTTTCGTTTTGAAGTTGGCTCTTCTCGTTATGCCTGTGATCTTTGTCTACCCTGTATGACCACGAAACTTACTATAATTTGCCTTAATATTGCCAGAGCGGATGTCATTTTTTTAATGGGTTTTCTCGAATGAATCTACATTCCTATATACTGGGTGGTTGAACAAAAACTTTAACAATCAATATTTGTTGCTTTATATACAGTGTGTTATAAGTTTCACTATGAAAGTTGGGCTACCCTGTATATTTTTGTCTTTAACTATATGTAAGTTTGTATTTTTTTACAGTGAATTCCTGTATGTTAAGCATAGATGTCGATTTTTTGGGCAATTTTTTATTTATTTAGTGCATCTATCTAGTCAGTTCTTTCAATAAAAATCTACCATAAGCAAATACTATGTGTTTCAATAAATGTGGCAACATTGCAATTCGATAGTCAACGCTGAGAATTTTATTGCAATTGAAGGGCTCGGTGTAAAAACCGGTCGCGACATTTCAGATTCCACTAGACTTGTGAATGAGAAGCATGATATTGGTCCGTTCAAAGCGCGCCATATACAAGACATATAATTCTCACTCAAAAGTGTCGTTCAGACAAAATTTCAGCAAACAAGGGTGAAATTAAAGAAACGAGTCAATTATCAATCGGTCGACGTAAAGGAAGTCAAGTTTTCCCGCCGTGAGAGAAGAATTCGAGAACAATTATTTGTCGGATTAATATACATATGTTCATGTTATGTTAATTACCCTGTTAAAAGAAACTTTATCATTTGTTATTATTCGAGAATAAATTTCCTATGTTAATTCGTTGTGTGGCTTTTAGGGAGTGATTATTTTGAAAACGTCCAAGACAGACTAGTTTCCAAAAATTTTCGCAAGCACCATCTATTAAATATGTTTCCAATTATTTCCAAAACTAGCAAAGAAAGCTTTTCCAAATAGTTCCTAATTAAAGATATTATTGGTAGATGGCGGTACAAACAGAAAAATTCAAACAGTTTTACCAATGTAACAAATTTTCAGTTGTTTATTGAAAAACTCGCTAGCGCCATCTATTAGACATAGTCTGAATTATTTAATTCTGTTTTCAGTTTTTTTAGTAGGAGAAGAGCAAATAGTATTGTTTCTTTTTTGTAGTTATGAGAGAGCATGTACACCTTGTATTATTATTATTATTATTACCTTGTAGTGTAAAATTTTGACTGCAACGGTTATCTAGGGAAGGCGTTATTGTATAGATTCAGAAAACTTTGTTAACACATTAAGAGGACAATGTAACCATTAGAAGGAAATAAATGCTTCAGTTAAGTTATTCTTTTAAACTTTACTTCATACTATTAATTTAATTGAGCTGGATTTAGTACATAACTATAAAAGTCAGTTCTTATTCAGACAAATAAGTATTGTTTTGAAACTGTTTCTTTTTTTATAGGTATAAGAGAGCATGTACAACGTGTATAATTTCGTGACGTGAATTCTTGATTGCAAAGGCTATCCACAGCAAAGCGTATTGTATAGATTCAAGAAACAGTAAGAGGACAACGCAACCGTTAGGAGGAAACACATGCTTAAGTTAAGTTACTCTTTTACATAGTACTTTACATTTTTAACTTTATTTGTATCATTAGACATGTTTCTTGTATAGATTGGTTTAAATTTTTCATTTCTTGATTGTGAACACTTTTGTTGCCTATTTTCATTTCTTACCCAGTGATGTATGTATGATTTCCTATGCATTATGTACAGATTCTGATCAAGAGTTTCTGTAATGAAAATCTCATTTATCTAGATGTGGTATGATACTAGGATTATATTGTCATACAGAGTGTTTGGTAGGTAGCTTAAAATGCTAATAACTGAAAAACTACAACACTTGGTTTATAGGTATTTTGGTTAAATCATCGATTCAGAATGACCTCCTCTACATCATATTCAGTATCGTCCACCATCTATCAAACACCATGTATAACAATCACTACGTATTCAAACAGGTATTTTTTTGAATCTAATTGTTTTTTTTTGTAGGTGCGGGACAACAACTTGTATGAGTTTGCGATGTGAAATCTGAAGTGCCACAAACAACTATCCAAAGCAAGGTACCCATTATAGAATTTCAGAAAATCTTGTAATATGTCAAGAGAAGGGATTAGGAGATGAGGTGCATGCTTAAATTGAGTTATTATTCCCTATTCTATTCTATGAATTTAATTTTTGTCATTTGACTTTTGCCTATGTTTAAATTAGATTCAATTCTAGATTTCTTGATTGTGACAATTTTGTTATCAATTTTCATTTCCGATCTAGTGATGTATGTATGATTGCCCATACATTATATGCAAATTTTAACCAAGAATTTCTGCAGTTCATATTTTAATTAGTTCAATTTGTTCATTACTCATTTCTTCATTATGAACAATTTTATTACCTATTTTCATTTTATACTAATCGGTGTTTGTATGGTTGCCTATGGATTATGTGCAAATTCAGACCAACATACCAATTTCTCATTTATCTAGACGTGGCATGATGTTAGGATTTAACACATATAAAATTCAGCTCTTATTCAAACAAATAAGTATTGTTTTCAAACTAATTGACTCTTCGTAGATAGGGGAGAGCATGTACAACTCGTATACGTTCGTGACGTAAGATCTTGACTGGAAAGGTAATCCAAGGCAAAGCGCAATTGTACAGATTCAGAAAACATTGTTAACACATTAAGAGGACAATGCAACCATTAGGAGATGAGATACATGCTTCAGTTGAGTTACGCTTTTTCACTGTATTTTACACCTAATTTAATTGACAAGAATGTAGTATACAGGGTGTTTCAAAAGCATTTTTTGTTCAGAAAATGTTGCTGTATCTGCAGTCGAGATTTGATCCGATGCTTTTGAACCACCTTGTATAGG
>JABRWK010000003.1:0-196004 GCA_013372445.1 Hypothenemus hampei | reverse complement strand
GGAATTTTTACGTTTTAGTGTTGGTAGTTCTGTTTTTGTTTATTTCCGCTTTAATTTTGACATTGTTTCTGACCAATCGCGGCCTCGGACAATTCCGAGGGATATTCAAATTTTTGAATTTTGGAGGCATTTTGAGCCAAAACGGCTCTAACTAAAAGACTGAAAAAAATATCGAATGATAGTCAGCCTTGAGTACTATGACCTCCATATAAAAGTTTTCAAATTAGATAACCCATGCAGACGCAAAAAAATAAAAACCGATTTCCCATGTTAATTTCCTATATCCAATGTTCGTCTGGACACCCGGTATATGAAGGGTACAAGGAAAAAAGCACCTAAGGGCCGTATTTATAATCGCACCTTAAGTTTTCCTTCATACTCAAGCACTCCTTGAGTGTTCATTTGCGATTTATATTCGTTCCTCGCTACTCAAGGAAAATTTAAGGCCTATTAATTATGTTGACAGTACGAGTATCAAGGGATCCTTGACTGAGGCGTCCTTAAGTGTTCCTTCGAGGTGCAACTATAAATACGGCCCTAAGAGCCGCATTAATAGTTGCACCTTAAGTATTCCTTCACACTTAAGCATTTCTTAAAAGTTCATTCGTGATTTATAGTCGTTCGATGCAAGCCAAGGTAAGCTTAAGGCTTATCAATTACATTAACAGTACGAGTATCAAGGGATACTTGAGTTAGGCGTTACTTCGTGATGCGATTATTAATCAAGCCCTAAGTCACTTTTTTCCTCATATGAATATTTTGGTATCTCTGGTTTTAGTATGAGGTGCTGCACATTTTAATAAGCCAAAACAAGGAAAACGCCAACCAAGCCCGTAGATATTATCATTTAAAGTTTTGGTGTACTGGGGAAAACAATTGTGTTTTGAAAATAAAAATTAGTTTTTCTATGTTGACAAAAAAGTGACTTACAATTAGTCGGTTTTTTCCTTGCACCCTTCATATGATCCAAGAATTTCACTATTATTTACTGATAATTATAATTATCAGTAGTTATTATTAAAATCCGTTCGCATTAAGAAAACAGTGGTGGGTGGAGTTAAGTCGGGCTGTTTTATATGATAAAAAAATCATAACGTTCAATGTAAATATTGACTACAACATCACCACGTAATTATATGGCCACTTCTAGCTATTTAGGTTTTAGAATTAATAAACAACCTTTTGCCAAACTACCATATGGCCCAAAATATCATATTGACCTGTTTAAGATTATTTGATTACATTTGCTGACAAGTACCAAGTGGTGGGTATCCACAAATACCATATGAAGCCATATGGATAAGTTTATAGGAGTAACATTCTTTTCTCTTATTATATAAATAGGACATATTACCCTTAGCCTCTAGTTCTAATGTTCTCGAGTACCCGCAATGTTCTCAAATATTGATAAGTAATTCTCTTGTATCAATTTTAACTTTGAATAAAATTATTTTTTATTGAAATTGTACGGAGAATAAAACATAATTACGTGAAGAAAATATTTTGTAGGGTAAATCAGGCTCGTGTCTAAGCCAATCGCAGAACCGTATTTTTAGTCTCTATGCTTCTCCACACTGTTTTCTTAACACGAACGGACTTTAGTTATTATTTAAATTACGAATTTTTCAAGTTAGTACAATTTAAACATAACATATTGGATATCTTATAGCGTTTTCCTTTGGTTGCACTTTTTGACACTGAGGGTATTGGCATCTTTCATTATTGAAACTATCAGAGAAGGATGGAAATATACTCACAACAGCGCCTAAAAGTGTAACCAAAGGAAAACGCTTTTTAAATATGGCAACGTTAATGACAGATGTCAAATTATTACTGTCAATCTTTTTAACGGTTGTCAATATTTAAAAAAAGCGTTTGCCTTCAAAATAATTAATTTATCGTTCTTTTTAGTAAATGGATTCTTTTTATGACGCTCCAAGGTTGCCTCCGGCACCCATTTCACGGGACAAGGTACGGGAATCTACAAAAAAAATCAATTTACATTCATAATTTTAGTTAATTGGAGTTCCTGTTGTTCCCGAAATATCCCTTTTATGTCCGCCATCGAATGTTCGTCCAAACAATTTTACACCCTACAACCAATGGAAACAACAACATTATTCACCACATTTACCAAATCTGTTAATGGGACAAAATAAAGAAAACCTTCAGTCTCCTAATGCTCCCAATGCTTCAATACTGAAGAAACAAGTACGCTTTGAAAGCCCTGTTCTGCTACCGCAGCGAATGGAAGCGAGACAGCCCGTTTTGCAGGAAGTCTTGAAGAAAAATGTTGTTGAAAAGGGAACAATTCCCAATTTTGAGCAAATTTATTTGGCCAATATTCCTAATCGAAAATTAGATTTAAGTGTGATTGATTTGCCTAATGGAGCACCGGAATGTACAAGAAATAGTGAAAGAATTATTGACAAACAGCACGCGATTAGTTCTGTAAACAATGACCTTCCTAGGACCTACAAGGAGTTTTTAAATGTTCAAAAGGAAGCACATAATGTAAGATTGAATGATTCAGTTACAGATATTTTTCATTACAAACGAGATTGTGTTGATGTGGAACCTAAACAATCCTTAGTAACGGAAAGAAGTAGAATTACACATAAGGAAATAGACAAAGTTCCAATTGCAGAGAGGAGGAATGAATTAAATCCGATATTGGACAAAAATTATGAATGGAAAACTCAAAACCTTCCTCTCTTTAATTTGCCAAGTACTACTAAAGAACCATCACTAGAACAAGAGAAGAAATGTGATAGTTGTTGTAACCAAAATAATGAAACAAAACCCAAGGAAAGTCAAGCCTTAAGCTTGAAAAAAGATGATGATTTTTCTGTAAAGGATCTTCTGAAAATAATCACTCAACAAAGTCAACAGATTGCTCAACAGAATAATCAAATTTTGTTATTGCAACAACAAATATCAGAACTCGTTTCACTGCAACGGAAACAATCAGTAGAAAATTGTTGTTGCCAACATAAGAATGAGAAAATAGCACCAAGTAATGTTATAAATCAAAGAGCTAATAGTACCCAAAATAATGACGAACCAAAATTTTTTGGTACCCCAAAAAACAACCATGTTTCTAATTTTTCCATAGGACTTACACATAGTTTTGAAGTGTCCATTAGAAGACCCCCTCATAGGGTAATCTTGACTTATTCGCTTACATTTTTTCGGTTAAGATTCACGTTTCAGAACCAAAACGAATATGCTACCAAAAACAGGATACTAGATTATGAACCATTGGCACCTAAAATTCAAGAAGTTACCGAAACTGAATCAACAGCTACTAATGAAAATGACTCAAAAAACAAACAGATCGACTATAGTGGAAGAGGGACTCTTGTGGACACTTCAATGATGTTCAAAGAACCTATTAAGGTTCCAGAACAATGTCCAAGTCCAGAACCTAGTATAAAAATCAATATGAACGACTTTGAGGACTCTGATTCGTAAGTAGTTCTTTTTTCTTGAATTTTTTCCAGTTTCAATTTTTTAGAGAAGAAGACTGTTCTCAAATTGAAGCTTCGTTTTATAGAAATCTTATGGTAAGAATTAGTAAAAATATACCGAACCATCGATAATTAACATGTTTATATACAGGGTCAAGTCAATAATATTCTTCAAAAGGCTCAGATAGAAACGACAAAAGAATTAGCTTCTTGCAATCCGAATGGTGAAAATTTAAGTAACAGGACCATGCATAAAGTTAGAGAAGCCACGTTAAGACATTTAAAAACAATAGGAGTAAATGTGCCTGATCTCATTGAAAATTCCCGAACCAGCAGGTAATTAGTAAACAATTAGAACTTTTCCAGTTGTAAAAATTACCTGATTTCCAGTGATGATTTAGATGGAAAATCTTTTGATCAAGGAGACGTGAGTTTTGCTGTCAAACAACTATTAATGAAATATCTACCTATGGATTATCTGACAAAAGTGGCTTTGAAAGAAACTCGCCAGGAGCCAGATATTTTATTGCCAAAAGAAAAAATAAAAAGTCGTCCAGAATTCTCTTTTGCAACACTGCAATACATGAAAAAATACAATCTTATGGCAAATAATCAAAGAGGTATTTAAGCTGTATGGATTTTAATTACGAAATAATGGTTCAATTTTGATAGATTACCTTTCTGGAAAGCAAATTTCATCAAAAACACCTAAAATCCTGGATATATCGAAACTCAAGCAACAACCCAAATTGTTATAAGACACAGTTACAAGCTAGTATGTAATAAATTAATTTTTTATTGCGAGTTTTGCTACTACATAACACTAGGTTCCTTAAGTCTCCACGAGAACTGGGAAAATTTAAAATTGTTCTAAAAGGGAAACGAATTATCACACACTAAAGGATTCTCCACAGCCACAAGTCCCTTTGATATTTGGATTATTAAACACAAATTCAGCACTTAACTTATTTTGGACGTAGTCCATTTCTGTGCCTAAAAGGGTTAACTGGGCTTTCTTGTCTATAAACACTCTGACACCATCTTGAACCACTTCTTCATCGAGGTTTTCCTTTTTCATCGCATAATCTAGGGTGTAAGACAGGCCATTGCATCCTCTTTGCCTGACCCCAATTTTTAAACCCACCTAGAAACCAGAAGTGTGTTGTTAATTCTAGGGAGTATTTGGAGTAAAATACCTACAAACTCATTTTTGTCACGTAACAATTCCTTAACACGGTTAACTGCTGCTGGAGTCTGAAAATTATCCATTAAAATCAACAAAAACAACTCTTTGAGGTTATGGAATTTACATAACATTTCTGTTCTAAAACTTACCAAAATTAAGGCTTGTCTTGTCGGTTGCAATTTACGTTTAACTGCTCGCACTGTAGCTGTAGCAGCAGTTCTTGCTGCCATTTTACAAAAATTTAGGAAAACGTTCCAAAAAGCGCAACTTTTCTTTAATTACAGTCAAAACAAACTTGGATATGGTACACGCGTGCGCTGAAAAATTTTATTTTAACAATAGTGTGAAGTTAACAATTTTATCTAAAAATATGTCAAATTCTAGTACAACTGTCTAACCAACGCGTCAATTGTCATTGTCACTACTGATTAGTCATTATTTTGCCTATTAGTTTGTGTTAGTCATATTTTGCTTTGTGTTTGTGGCAGCTTGTATTCCGTCCCCTTTTAAGTTTTATTACTTTTTGTACTTAACCATGCCTACACCATTAGGCGAAGAAAATCATAACGAAATTCGCGCAAAAATCGCGTACAATGGTGAAATTTTAATAAGTTATGTTAAATGTACCATTACATTTGATGAAATATGCCAAGAAATTCGCGAAATTTGTCGATTTTCCCCGGACCATATATTTACGATTAAATGGGTTGACGAGGAGGGCGATCCATGTACAATTTCCACTCAATTAGAATTGGACGAAGCCATTCGACTCTATGAGGTTAATAAGGACCCCGAATTAACAATTCATGTATTTGCGAACGCACCTCCCCAACCTGGAATGCCTTGTCCTGGTGAGGACCGCAGTATTTATCGAAGAGGCGCCAGACGATGGAGGAAATTGTACAGAGTCAATGGACATATTTTCCAAGCTAAACGGTTCAATAGAAGGGCATTTTGTGCCTTATGTAATGTACGGATTTGGGGCTTGGGCCGTCAAGGCTTCAAATGCATTCAATGTAAATTGTTGGTACACAAAAAGTGTCACAAAGCTGTAAATGTTCCGTGTAACACGGAAAATGCTAATAGATATGCTATGCCTCCTGAAATTAGTAGTAATCGAGAAAACGGAGACAATCAAACGAGTTTAACCACACAAGAGCCTATTCAAAATCAAGGACCAGAAGAAAAATTTGATACTGATACTCCTCCAGATATTACTGGTGAGTCAGTGCCTGTAGAAGATCCGAGCAGACCTCTGGAAGAACTTGAACCTGGATCTCAGAGGCAATACTCTTTAAATGATTTTGACTTAATCCGTGTTATCGGACGTGGCTCTTATGCTAAGGTACTTATGGTGGAGCTAAAGAAAACAAAAAGAATTTACGCGATGAAAGTAATAAAAAAAGCATTAGTAACCGATGACGAGGATATAGATTGGGTTCAAACGGAAAAGCACGTATTTGAGACTGCTTCCAACCATCCGTTCTTAGTCGGGCTGCACTCGTGTTTCCAGACACCTTCCAGATTATTTTTCGTCATCGAATTCGTTCGGGGAGGCGATCTAATGTTCCATATGCAAAGACAAAGGAAACTACCAGAAGAGCATGCAAGATTTTATGCAGCTGAAATATCCCTGGCTTTAAATTTTCTACATTGCAAGGGTATCATTTATAGGGACTTGAAACTGGACAATGTTCTATTAGATCACGAGGGACATATAAAGTTAACCGATTACGGTATGTGTAAAGAAGGAATTCGACCTGGAGACACCACTTCAACATTCTGTGGAACCCCAAATTACATAGCACCAGAAATATTGAGAGGCGAAGAATATGGATTTTCAGTTGATTGGTGGGCATTGGGAGTACTTTTATATGAGATGTTGGCGGGCAGATCTCCGTTTGATATTGCAGGGGCATCTGAAAATCCTGACCAAAATACGGAGGACTATTTGTTCCAAGTGATTTTGGAAAGAACGATTAGAATTCCTAGGTAAGCTGTCTTAAAAAAAATACCAATTGCTTTCTAATATTCGACTTTGATTTAGATCTCTGAGTGTCAAAGCTGCAAACGTATTGAAAGGATTTTTGAATAAAAATCCTGCTGACCGATTAGGATGTCATAGCACCGATTCATTTATTGATATCACAGGTACAAAAATGGTATTTTTAATAATTCAATGTTAAAATATGGTTTCTCAAAAGGTCATCAATTTTTCAAAAGTATTGATTGGGACCTGTTAGAGCAGAAACAGGTACCTCCACCCTACAAGCCCCGATTAGAATCGGACAGAGATCTGGCCAATTTTCCACCTGAGTTTACCGATGAGCCTGTTCATCTCACTCCTGATGATCCAAGAGTGATAGAGGAAATTGACCAATCAGAATTTGAAGGTTTCGAATATGTTAACCCACTTCTAATGTCATTGGAGGATTGCGTATGAAGGTAATTGAACAATTTGAAATTCGTTTAAGTATGGGATTGTACTGAATTTGTTATAGGTTTAAATCCCTGCAGTGCCTTATTTTAAGACTGTACTGGATCGACGAGGCAGCAAAATAATTTATCATTCCTATTTAAGTATTCTATTTTATATAGGTGACCATCACAATATTGATGTTGTATATATATATATGGTTTTTTGATTGTCATCATCGTTATTGATGGTGTTTTATGGAATTTTAATGTTGAATATACTCGTATGCACCTTGTTAGTTACTTAAAAATATAATTTTTATACCGAAAATAATAAATTTTATTTTACAATCATGCGTTTCAACAAAAGTCTTGTGACTTGGGCAAGTTCCGTTGCGTGGGTATGGTAAAGAAACTAATCATATTTCAGCTTCGTATTGTATACAACAATAAAGATAAGAAAACAGGGAAAATTACTTTTTGGGTTTTTTCACTAATGGCTCATCGGTATCCATGCCTTCCTCATTTGAATCCGAGTCCACAGCAATTGCGTCCTTAATTTCCATTGATTGAATATTTTCCACTAACATGAGGGCTTTCCCATGGCGTCGTTTCAGTGCATTTAAAAGGACATTCCTAAAATGAAAAATTGCAATTAAAAATTTTTTTTTAAGTATACGACTACTATTCAACATAAACTACACATCAGTGCAATAGTTTTCATATTAATAAAAACTTCTATTGAACAATTTTTATACAATTTACCTTGGACAGTGTAATACGGAGTTTTTACATTGCAACTCGTTCAAACCAAATAAAAATCCTAAACTAATAACATCATAAGGACCTCTGATTAACATTTGATGTGTAGCACCACTAGAAAATATTATATTCTTTGATTTGCCATGGGTGTGATACATATGAGATAATCGTATCAACATTTTTCTTTTTGCGGAATCTTGAATAGCAGGACTGTAGGTCAATTCGAAATGGAATCCTTTATCCACTAACTGTCCGTACATTCTAGAAATTAACTTCAGAGTAAGCGTTGGGATCTAAAGCAAAAGCTTACTTTCTGTTCAGCCTAAGAATGCCATTTTCTTCGGGAATGAAGCTTAAAATATCAACTTCTAAATTACTGCACACATATTGAAGAGCTGCCATTGTGGTTGGAATTACTGCAACAATGTCGTATTTCTTGAAATTATTAGATTTTAAATATTTTTGTAGCATGTCCTGATTGGAAAAAATTATTGTGAGCCTGGTCAAAAATGTTGCATTTTGAACATTCAATTCTGTAGCAATTCGTTCAAGTTCCTGAATATTAAATGGTACTGGAACACAGTCAACTTGTAAATCTCGTGGTTCGCCTTTCTTCTTCTTTCTATTGGGCTGCACATTTGTGTTGTTTGTGTCGATTTGTTGATTGATTGCAATAGTACGATAACCTGAAATATTTAGAAATCATTTTATTGTTTTACTTTGCCTCGTGGCCCTTGCTTTTCATTTTTCTGATATTTTTTTGTTACACTTACCTAAATTAAACAAAAATTCTAATGTAGTCTTAGGCGATGTGGTAGGACCTGGTTCCAGACAAGATTCTGGTAAATTTAAGTCATAAAAACCCACTTGTGTGCTTTTAATCATATTTAAACATATAAATATAAGACCAACAAACTTAAACTTTAAAACATAACATAAAAGTGTGGTTAAGTGCAAATTACAAATAGCACAAAAATTGCCAATCGTTAGATATCAAATGTCAAAATAATTTATAATCTATATGGCCAGAAGATGGCGCGGTTATATTTCGAAATTTAAATATTAATTTTTACAATTAATATCATTCTTTTCCTGCTGTAAATATTTATTCAAATGTAATTGATACATGACATAGAAGTGACAATTGAAAGAACTAATCGCTTGAGAAATTTCACATAACAAATTCCTTATTGAACGCAAATTAATTGAAATAAATTTAAACTGATCGTCAATTTATTAGTGCGAGAGTATAAACGTTACCAGGAACGTTCAATATTGATGTTTGTTAAACATTTTAAAACGCAAGGTTTACGTGACGTAGAAAGTTAGTTAATGGCAAGATTTTTTACTGAACGTTTGTGCATTGTGGGTTGCCTGCTAACGAGGAGCAGTCGCTCTGGATAAAGGCAACAGGAAATACACTGAGGAAGTTAACAAAGGTATATTAAATTTTTATAAGATTTTTCTTTACAAATAATTAAATTTTTAACGTTCAATGAAACAATACAGACAAGTCCTTTGTACGTGCTTTGAAAAATTATTCAGAACCAATACCATTTCATGTTAAATTTGTCGCATCGTGCATACATAAAAAGCGCTTTTTATAGCTTTAACGAAACGAGAAAAAAAATGTAATTAATTAACAGAAAATGATAATTTCAATAACAGGCACATCATTAAAACGATTAAGGACATACCGAGGAGCGTACCTAGAATGGAAAACAATAAAAAACCATTATTACGATTGTGTTGTGCACGGTGAACTTTTCCCGGTCGAACTTTGAATGATAAACGCGACTCCCAATTGGTAAACGAAGAGTTTTCATTCGAACTCAATTGCCTTTTCGATCTGCTAAAATGTGTGGAATCCTCACTGGTAGCCAGACAGGATTGATGTACCTAAAAAACGCATTTCTTAAATAAACATTCTTAAATTGCTTGACATGCCGCACATTAACACATTCTAATTATTTCAAAACCTTTATTTACATGCAACATGTTTCTCTTTTTTTATATGAGAATGACTAATGTTTTTTTGTTTGTGCCTGAGTAATTGACAAAACTTTGAAATTGAATTTTCCCAGTTGAACCCCTGTGCACCAACCTTAAAACAATCGTGTGTGTTTAAACAAGCCAAGATTCGTACAGATAGCACCATTTCGTCGCCCTGAGGAGCTTCCTGAAACAGGAAGGCTCTAAAATGTAGTTCTGTATTTAAAGGGCCAACTTTTTCCGGAGGTTTGCATATGGATTTCATGGTGGGATTGACGCAACCTTCTTGATTAACTAAAAGGGCTGATTTTTTTGAGTTCACCCCAGTGAGAATAACCGGACCGATATGGCTGTTTTTCCAACCTAGAGATTGTTACTTAAAAGAAACAATAGAAATGAATTTTTTTACAGTTACCATCAGCATCGACCACTGCTCTAAGCAGTAGTTCTTCTCCTAATTCAATTATACTGTCTGACTGAACATTTTGATCGAAATTAGAGCTTCCGAAACGTTTCTTAAAAATTCCTAGACGAAATTTCAACTCTTTTTGCGTCCCGCCGGTTGCCACTATTCCATTTTGAGCGGCCCTACCTTTATTTGCTTCCCTAAAAACCACACTTTGTCAGTTTTTTCTGCGCAAAATACAGCACCCTTAAACTCACAAAATATTATTTCTACCAATCTTTAAATGTTTCACCCTAGTAACTACCCTTTCTTGTGGAACACACATAAGCGTAACCACCCTATCTTCAGGCAATCTAACTCCTCGAACTATAGGCACTCTTAGAACAACACACATATGGTTAATTTCACTAAAATTTCCTTGTTTACACCTCCGCACTCCACATTTCAACATTGCACCCGATCCTTCCAAATCGATTACGAATCTTCCAACCCCAAGTGAAGAAATGCAACCTCCTCCAGAAGTATCCTCCAATACTGGAGCTTGAAAATCATCATTGGACATTCGAAAAGTTGCTCGAAAATGTTGCTCTTGAATACAAGACATGTTTTCTAAACGTAGCTCAGGTGAAAGCCTTGGTTGATTTGAAAGTGGCGCTGCGGGAATAATAATGGCGTCCTCTTCGAGTGGAGGTTTAGGAGGAAAATCTTGCGTTTCCTCAGGGGATAAGAATAAAGTAGGAGGTTCCTCATAAGCTACTGGGATGAGATAATTAGGATTTGGAGGTGCCACTGAATGGTATATGAGATTCACTTCACTTCGGACCATAATAATGAATGCGAGGAAGAACAATGTATGGGACATCATGATGGTGTTTCAGCAATGTTTGGTGCTAAATGGGCTTATATATGGCACAATTTATCTATAGCGCGACAAGAATCGTGACCTGAAGAAGTGTTTCGGCCTCAATCAGGTAGTCAATGTTTTTTTTTGGAATGTACCAGGCCTAATTAAAAAGTAACCGTAGGAATTTTGTAAATTTTTATTAAAGTTTCTAAAAATTATTAACTTTCTACACCAAATATTTAATTTCTCCATTGATTCTTTCAAAACATCCTAAATATAACTTGATTTTTCAAAACTGGAACGGCCCTAGCAAATCTCCGGTATATTCTAAAGCAAAAACAGGTCCACTTATGTTCGTTGTGGCGTTAAATTCGAATATCAATCATATGTTTCCCAAAACATCATCGAACTTGTCGGCTTAACAGTACAACACCGTACGCTCCAAAAATTTTAAATGGGTTCACTTTTTTTTTCAGTATCGAATTCTTTTGATATGCCGGACTTGAAGCTACCCGTAGGCGACGACAGTCTACCCAAAAGACCGCTTACTCCTTCCAGAACTCGAAGGAAATTGAGCATCCCTATTTCCTTGCCTATACAAAATGATCATCAGGTGGCTTTCAGAAGGAGATTCAGTAACGTGGGGGATGTAGTGTCGCGGAAATTATCGACGACTATCGGTTGGAGAGCTGCTATTTACAGTTAGATGAAGCTTTAGAAAGGAAATTTTCAAATTATAATTGAAATTTTTAGATAGACCTCCTGAAGAACTAATGGCAATTGGTAGGGGTTTATGTACGTTGTACATACGGAACAAATTGAAAAAATCCGGATTATTTAATAAGAAATTAGGATTAACCCGAGTTAGAAGTGCCATAGGATCCTCTCTACTAGGCTGTAGCGATACGGTTCGTGAAGTTTTTCCTGGTAAATTACAAAAAAGTTCTCGAAATTCACCCTCACAAAATTCCTATTTAAAGCTTTGTCATGTGCCTGTCAAGAATTGGAACGTATGTACCCTAAATTGTATACAAATATTTCCCGACAAACAGGACCTCCACCATCGGAAAGTAATGTAGGAATTTTGTTGCCTATAGGACATCACATTCTGCGTACCGAACCAAACTGGGGCAAAGTATTTTACTTAAAACCAAAGGCAAATAGTATATAGTATATGTTTTCATTGAATTTAAGATTGTGGCCATCTATTGCATAGCTGGAGGACTCTCTGTAGACTATGTACGTCAAGGACAGAGCGAACACCTGCATATCATCCTCGAGGACATGACGGAACTTTTGGAGGACCAAATAGCAAATTGGGTGCATTCGAGCGGAGGAGGATGGTCCGGTCTAATTGGACATTGCCGACAAATGGATCAGGAAGTGCCACTTAGTGAATACTTAACAATTTTTGGATTGGTGGCAGTAATCTTTTTAATAGCCTACTTTGTCGTCAAATTTTGTGTGAGACTTGGTGGCTGACTGTCAATAAACATGTCGATTTTCAATGGTTCATTGACCGATTAAAGTTGAAATAAAATAATCACACATATACAGGGTGATTAAATTAATTAAATCAAATAAGTACTGATTCATTTTTACAATGATTGTCGTAAGATTCTTTGGTTGAACGCCCTATATATGCAGAGTCTACTTTATTAATACTACAGAAATTTTTTGGCAAAGTGTCAAACGTTGCAACTAATATTAGAAACGAACCGTAATCCAGGATGAGTGGACAGAGGATCGGTTCGATAGTGTCTTCTGGTCGTTTTGACAATGACACGTCATTAGAATAGTGTTCAGTCAGTGGTGATTTGGGGCCAAAATGCATGTAAGTCTTTGTTTGTTTCGATGACAACTATATAATTCCTTGTATGGGATGATAGTTGTGAAGCAACAAGTCACTTTAAACGATTATTATTATTGTAGAAAGAAAAATTTTTATAGAAATATGCCCTTTTTCAGTTCATACTACGTCTTGATGTCAAAAAAAATTACGTTTAATTATGTAAATTAGTGAACTACTGTACCAGATTAACCGGTTCAGCTAGAACATTTAGGTGAATATTTTTAGATGCACAATGTATCAGGAAATTTTTACAGGGACTCGATCAAATCATTCATTTTTAGGTCAAATGAAAATTTAGTCGATTTTTCCCTTGAAACTGATCACGTTTTCTTTAGTTTTTTAACTACCGGTTTATTTACAAAATTAATATTAGAAAGTAACCCTGTTTATTATGTGAAAAATCGAAATTTCCTTGGCAAAGTTGTACCGGATAAATATTTTTAGCCAAATTCACTCGAGAATAGTAGTAAGTTATAGCTCAAGGCAGTTTAGTAGTTATTTCTTATACCAAAACACATACCTGTAATAAACTATCAAATTTTCATGAAATTGTTTATGAACAAATAAACCGTTAACAAGTTATGCAACTAATCTTACATTATTATGAAGTAATTTATCATATTTTAGATAAAGGGAAACTTGACAATTTGTTAAAATGGTATTTTGCATTACTAGGGTGTTCTTAAACCCGTCGTAGATTTACATTTTGTGGTACAAGATTTTTTGTACAGGGAAAATTGTGCAATGTCGGATACAAAATTGTACGTAGAAATCGAATTGAATCGAAAATGGCATCTAAATTTTCTTGACCAATACAATATGTATATCAAATATCAAAGCATCACGCAACGTCTTGTTTGAAATTTTGTAAAAGAAATTTTATACCAGACATTGTATAGTTTACGACGTTCTTTATACAGGGTGTTCTGATTTGTTTCCGATAAACTGAAATGGGTGGTAGACTTCATCATTTTAAGCAAAAAAGTTCATATGAACATGGGTCCGATTTCTATTGGTAACAGAATTACAGGGTGTTAAAATTTAAGAAAAAAATGGTTTTTATTTTATTGTGCTTGATCTAGTACAAAGCGAGCTTTCAAATGTCCCGAATTTTGTTCAGTTCCCTTATAAATTAATTAATTTATGAGGAAATTGAACAAAATTTGACCAAAAATTAAGAGACAAAATTTAGGTAATAGATTGGAGAACTTAACAAAATATACAAGAATTCACCAGCGGCGTACGAGCAAATATTTCTAAATGATTTTATGAACCAAGACCTCAGAAAACGCAACACCCTGTATAGTAATTGGAGCAAATTTAGTTTTGTAGTAAGCAGTCGCTATTTCCTAATACTCATATGAAATTTGAAAGCTCTATTTGTACTAGATCAAGCACAATAAAATAAAAACCATTTTTTTTCTTAAATTTTAACACCCTGTAATTCTGTTACCAATAGAAATCGGACCCATGTTCATATGAACTTTTTTGCTTAAAATGATGAAGTCTATCACCCATTTCAGTTTATCGGAAACAAATCAGAACACCCTGTATGTGTATAATTTTACAATTCACATTAGCCATCTTTTTAATTTAGGCAACTATATATACACTGTCATTAATTGTCAATGCATTTTTATTGTCCTGATAAACGTTCTGTTATTTTCTTATTTTTATTCTCCAAGGTCTGAATGTAATTTTAAAATCTAATTGATTGCTCTACGTTTAAAACATTAATTTTTGAAATTTTGACTACGTTTGACCGTTACGAAAAGAAATTTCTCGCTTTTAATATGCCGACACGGATCAATCTTAATAGGCGACATTTTCAATTTCAAAATTTTCACATTTCAGTTCAGCTAAAAATTCGATTTAAATAAATTGAAAATTGCATCATTTCCCTAATCTCAGTTCAATATTTTTTTTACCTTAAGTATTTTCGATAAATGACAACTCGAAATCTGTCGCTAGAATGCTTGACATCTTAGTCACCAAAATTAAAATGGAAAATACGTTATAAAATAAAGCAAATATTTCCGAGAAATGTTTAAATGTTAAACTTTCTCATGTAATACAAATTTTAGTATAAACAAATAACGTTAATTAACAATATCAACAATTAAAATTGGGACTTTGTAGATCTGTCATTGCCAACTGTAAATGATAACTGGCAGTTGTTCTGTCGTTTTTCTTTTCTTTTTTTAATTTAATTTAATTTTTCTCAATTTCGAAAGTTGATTTTATGATGTTTAAACGTCCAGTTCATTTAATATCATTTTCAATCAAAAAATTTCAAAGTAAATGTGGAAAAACTCATAAAACACTAGATAATCATCGAAAATGTAAAAATATTTTTAAAACGCTATTAAATATTAAAAGCTTTAATAAATAAAATGGCGTAATAACAAAACGAACATAAAAAAAATCATACATGCAGCCCACTCGATTTCTTCTAAACAATCATCAATGAAAAAACTTGGAAAATTTTCATACAAAAAATATTTTATTGCGAGATTACGATACAAAATACATATTGATATGATTTATAAATAAAAATTACAATAAAAAAAATGACAAAACATGAGTGGAATTGAACTAAACCTCCCCATCAAGTAGTTGATGCATTTCTACAATTTCCAGAGTAAACACGACAATAAATGGAGACCGATGGTCATCTCCAATCCTTCCACCAAACTAAGAATGGCACGCAACATGCCCCAATGGGTGGTAAGTTCCTTCTTTTTTTTTTCTTTCAATCTTTACACTCTTTTCATTAAAAAAAAATAAAATGTCAAATATTATATAATTTACAGTGCGCCTCTCAATATTATTTGACTACCGGGGAAGAATAAAACGTATCACAATTTTTTCAAAAATAATAATTTAAGCGCATTTTTTTTTGTTCATTTGCGTGTAAAAATTTTCATTAAAATGTTTAAAAAATATATATATAACGAATCATAAAATATAAAAGCCCTTTTTCTCAAGCCCGTTCTGCAAAGAGTCGGTGGTCGTAAGTCGCACGAAAGAACAATGTGTTGTCGGCAGTCGTAAAAATTTGTAGTAAATAGGCTTTATGCCCGTTCTACAATGAGTCAGTTGTCGGTGTCGGAAGACATATACAGGTGTACTATATGGCCAGCTGTCGTAAGTTGACTGTCATTGACGGAACGAGAATTGGTCATTTCTTATATTTTACGACTTACGACTGCGACGGTTAAATTTATTTAAATGTACACTCGTACTACTTTCTATAGATATAATAACTTGCTTTACAGAACAAGTTGATTGCTTGTAGTCCTGCCAACAGCAACCAACTCGTCTGCGTCAGATAAAAAATTTGGAAATACTTTCATTTTCAAATAGAGATAATACACCACTAGTTTTGATGGAACATGGCTATGGAAAATACAGGGTATAATAGATTATCATTTCAGGGAGTAATAGTACTTGACAAAATAAGAAAAAGATGCTAATATATCCATGGTCAAAAATGCGCCATTTTTGATATACAGGGTGACAAAATTTGATTTTTTTTTAAAACATTCTGTATGAATATTTTCAACAGTTACTATAGTTTAGTTTTTATTTAGATTCACTTACTTTTACTGTTACTTCATTAATTCAATACATATAATACATTGTTAAGAAACCTGTTGCTTCTTTTTCTCCTTTCTTAATATGCATCGATAGATATTTATGCCAATTTTTCGTAAATGGTGAAAGATATAAGAATAACGTAAGAGGTTAAAAAATTAAAAAATAAAGAAGGAATTTAAATATGAAATCAGAATTCATACAGGGTATTCCAAAAAAAAGTTAGGAAGCAAATATGGCCCATGAATCCAGNGCAAATTAGATATATTTGTAAGAAATACTTTTGCTTTTATGGAAAACAGTCCAAAAATTTTAAGTAGAATAACTACGAACTTTTGAAAAAAAGTTTATAAAACTTTTTTGTTACCTCTTGAAATTTAGCGAATTTTATAATAAACACCCTGTATATAGTTGAACGTTAGTAAACGGAAAAACAAAGACATTGTAACAGCACAATCTTCATAGACAAAAAAGCTAAAAAACAATACAAAATTTTGTTAGACATATGAACAAAACTTAGAATAAAATTTTTGACAATTTTAATTGCCATTAATTTATTTTAATTGCCCCAAAAAAAACTTGCCTCATTGTAACAGCAACAACAATTTGTGTTGGTTTCTCTTCTCTGCAATTGCGGTTTTCTAACGATCGTGTTGGACTGACATTCGGGTAAATTGAAAAAATTCTTTTTGATTATTCGTTCAGAAATATCAAAAGAAGTTTTCATAGATTCTTATGTCTGTCTGGTTTATATCACCACTTCCTTGTTCTTTGATATTTCGTTTTGAGCACTAAACTGAACTTTAAAATCTTCGGCCGAAATTCCTAATAAATTTAAATAAATTGTAAATTTATTGGTAATTTGTTTTTTTTTCGACGGCGAGTCTTATTAAGACCTACGACTCGTTGTAGAACAGGTTGCCGTTAATCGTTAATCAGCTGTTTAGTTTACGATAACCGACTTCCGACACCGACAACTCACTCATTGTAGAACGGGCATCAACGCTACAACATACAAGAAAATATATAAATAAATGTTCTGTGAAAATATGACTTTTAGTACGTTTTGTTTTCTGTCAAAACCTTGCATATTTTCGGCATAATCTTAACTCGATTGATAAAAAAATGATGGAGGAAACTAAGATACACCTTAAGTTAGGACTTACGTACGTATCGATTTTAACTTAAATCTAAAACTCTAACTCTATTATGCGATTCTCTTGAACAATGTAAAGCTATTGGTAAAATTTAAATACTAACTACGTAGTAATCAGTTCGAATCCATTAAAAAAACGAAGGTTTTCTTCACGTATCATTGTAAAAAACTATATATAGCTAAGACTTACCTCTGAAAAGTCTTTCGCGTACTTTAACTTATAGCATTAAAGCAACTACAACAGTGGCTACAGTCCTACTTACAAATTTAAAGTTTGTCACCTTCGGAATCCGAATCTCTTTCGCTCGACTCCGAATCGAGTTGTTCTTTTTTATCTTGAGAATCACTGTTTGAGTCTTCGCCACTCCTCAATCTCAATTTCTTTGCTTTGACCTCCTCGCCATCATCACTGTCCGAATCGCTAGCTACCACATCCGGAGTGCAATCGACTTTTTCCGAATCTTCACCTTTTTTCTCTTCATTATTACCCATTTGTTGATACTTGCTTCTGCCCTGTACCTTATATTTGTAACCACCATCCTCTCGCATATGCAATTTTCTATGCAATTGCATGTACGATTGCGTGGAGAAGTCTCGTTTGCATATATCACATTTCGCATTTTTCATGCCCTTAATAAAATATTTTTTCCGATTTTTCTGATTGTGCTTCCGCACCCGATGGCGTAATAGGCCAGCTGAACTATTAAATATTCGTTTGCACACCCCGCATACATAGTCGCCATTCTCGTTTGCTTCCAAATTTTGATCTGCTGGAGTATCTGCTATTAATGAAATACTCAACGAATCATTTTCAAACGAGCTGTTTCCAGCGAAATCTTTCAATGTTAAGGAAGTACTATGAGCTTCCTGATTACTTTTATGTCTGGCCAAACAAGTCTCGTAATCCATACGAGTTAAATACTCCATGTAACAATATGTGCATTTAAAAGGTAGTTTTCCCAAATGAAATTGTTTCAGGTGTTGTTTAAGTAGTCGTACAGTGGGAAAGGTTTTTTGGCATGATTCGCAATTGATGTCCGATTGATTCGATGCTGAGCTCGACAAGAAATGCCCTCCAGAATATAAATCGTCTTTTGGAAGTATAGGAACAAAATTGGTTGAAGAAGTCACTTCTTGGCCATTAGCAGTGTTCGAGCCATTGAGTTTTGGTTTGGAATCAATTTTTTGTTTAGTAATCACTTCGTCCCAATCGTTTTTCGATTCATCTTCGCTACTGGAAGAGTCCTCTTGTTCCAGGGACAAAAATGATGTAGGATCAATTTCCACACTCATTTCCTCAGCATTTGAATCCGTCAGCAACAAATCTAAACTGGAATTTGTTGGTTTCAATAACGACTTCTTTTGTGGTTCGTTCTTTTTCAAAGGAGGTGGATCTAGTGAAGATATCGGAATGAATTTTTGAAATGTATTGTTTATATTAAGAAAAATATTCTGATTGGTGTCCTTGGCATTTTTCTCTTGCAAATTACCATCCGGTATTGAAGAGGATACTTGACCAATTGCCGTTGTTGGTATGAGATTAACGAAAACATTTTGGTACGAATTCGTACTGGTTGGTGTACTTTGATTCTGTGAACCAACCAGGATTTTCACGTATTTATGATTGGGAAAAAGCATATACGTGCCACTTGGGGCTCCTGGAGAGTTCTCTTGTTTTGTGACATTTTTGAGATTCGTTCTTTTTCTGAGATTCTTTGACGAGTTCGACGTAATTCTTAAGAACGCCTGCCGATTGAACACATTGTTTTTTGAAACTGTAAGCGATATTTAATCGCTTGATACAGGGATGGCACAATAGGGGCTTGAATGCGGTCCATTCCTACGGTTTTAGACAGGTTTTTGATGAGTTTAAATTCAAAAAAATTATAAAAAATCACTTACCACCTCCGAAACGCACAGTTCTAATTTGCTCATCAACGTTTCGTTTGGCTCGTTCTCGATATGAGCCAAATCAATGAGGTTCTTATCATATTTGAGACAAACACGACAAAAGTTCGGTAGCGTAAACATTGTGTTTTTTCCGCTACACGCCTTTTGGTTTCACTACAACAGCATTATTATTAAAAAAAAGTTAATTAAAAAACAAACTGTCAAGGCTTTGTCAAACGATGCGCCATGTTTGAACAGAAATAAACAACGAGAAAAAAAACAAACTCTTTTGCGCTGTCATACCTAATCTGCCACCTGATCGATCAGTTGTCATCCTTGTTTTACACACATCGTTAAGATTCACCGTTTGATGCGCCTCACACCATTGTTCATCAAAATAGTATTGAATGTTGCCAACGGCACGCAACTAAAAATTCCCAGACGAACTAAATTTAAATTTGGCCGCCAAATATTTTTAGCCGCCATTTTTTTCGTTTTCAAAATAGTACCTGTGTACTATTTTTAATAGCGTATTGGAAATGTCCTGTCCGTGTTTATTAATACCAATTACACCATTGATAACACGAACGTATTTATTGACCATATGGTGAATGCACTTGATTTTGTATTAGAACAAAAGTGGGTCCAGTGGCATTCCGCCGCCACCGGTGCCTCGAGACGATTTGTCGAAATCGAAAAATCAAGATCCTGACTATGAAGTAATCGAATTCGGTCAGTACTCGAACGCACTGCCATTTCAAGAAAAGCGACCTTCCCCTCAAAAACAGCATTGTCAATTATGCGGTTCGTCCTCAACCAGTGTAAGTGTCCATTGCCAGGAATGCCAACAGAATTTCTGTTTGTCCTGTGACGACATGTATCATAGGCACCCGAAAAGACAAAACCACATTAGAAGGGTAAGTGCATGACCGCTAATTCAGTTGTTTCGTTTATGATTGTTTGACTTTGTAGAGAGAGGAACGAGGAGGATTCGAACCAATCCGACCGCCATTACCCCCGAAAGGTGAAATGCCCCCCGTACCCGTACCGCCTCCTAGAAGACGTCGATCTGGTTCGGTGGGACCTTCTCCATGTCCTTCACCAACTCCATTTCGTCACCACTCCCAGGTAAATGAAAGTTTTAGTTGGCAAGCATGGATTTTGCTTTGTTCGCATCCCATCTCTAAACTCAAAATACAATGCTTCATTATAAAGAGGAGCGATAAAGGAGCTACTTTTTCCAGATAACACCTTCGTCCTTCACCTTACCAAGAAAAGACAGTAGCGGCGCGTTCAGTTTAAAGGAAAAACTATCCAATTTACGAAGAGGCTTTACGATAAGCAACCGACCATTACCACCAACACCCACCAGTCCAAGTAAGATTGAAATCTCTCTAAAAATAAAACCTGATTATCATGTATTCTATTATCAGCATCCAGAAGTATTTCATCACAAGACGATTTTCAACGCCAATTTCAAGTACCGAGTCCAAGTCCATCTCTGCAGCAACGCTACAGGCAACATCAACAAGCAATGCGAGGTACCACACCCAATTTACCTACTGCTGTAACTGATTTCGAACAGTTGAACTGGGAGCAACAACGCAATCGGGCGGGCAGTTTATCAGGTTCGGACGCGGGAACCAGAAAAATGTCTACTACCTCATGTGCCTCAAGCCGTGGTTTACCTCAAAGCACTTCAGTTTTTGATTTGAACAACCAATTTGTTCCTTATCACCATACCAATTTCGGTTTTGTGCCTGTGCAACAGGCACATTCTATGGCTCAATTGAACTACCCTTGTTGTCCCAATATGTGGATGGAGCAGCAGCACCAGTGTTGTAATCACGGCAGCAATATGAGTCTGAATGTGAATCCTGGTATGTGGATGGGCAATTGGCACCGTAACATGTTCCCTCCTCCATACGGACTTCCACCGAGGTAAGTTGGGTATACTCAGGATAAATACGAAGAATTTTAATATCATTTTAATAGGGCATGTTCGCACTCACGTCCAGCCTCGCCCACTCAAAGCGTGAAATCACGCAAATCAACTCTAAGTAAAAAATCTAGAAGGAAATATCGGGATGATGAATCCTCAGATGATGAAGATTCCAACGATGGAAGATCGTTAATCAGCAATCGAAGTGAGAGACGGTCATTGGGACGCTTCGTAGTGCGTGAAAGACCGTTGCGCGACACATCATCAATGCCCAAGGAGGCTCTAAGACGAAATTTTAGCTCAAAAAGTGATCGTTCAGAAAGAGCTTCGGTAGTTCGCAGTAGAGTGAGTGTCGTGGAATCTTCGAGTGAAGAAAGCGACGATGAAGAAAGTGAAAGCAAGGAGGCGGCCAGTGAAAGTGATGAACCTGTTGGGAAGAAGGAGGAATTCTTAAAATTGCCAGATTCTTCTTGGAGTTGCGAGCACTGTACATTCGTCAACGAATCCGGAACTAGAGTTTGTTCGATTTGCTGCAAAACGCCTACGAAAAAGGCTAACTTGGTGACAAAAAAAACTCAAGGTTTGAGGGAGTCCGCCAACAAACCACCGCTGGCAGGTGGTCCATTCAAAAGCAAAACTCAACAAACGGTCAGCTCGGACGACTACAGTGCTCTGAGTAAAGATTACAGTGAAACTGAATCAATGCTCCAAAACCGTATGGAAAAAATGAACATTCAGGAGGACCAGAAAAAACCGCCCAAAGGTAGGACAATGAGAAAAATTAGTTTTTGGCCTGGAACAAAGTTCACCGCCTCCTTTTACAAGAACAAATAACCAAAATTTTAGTGTACCCACCTACCACCCTACTAGTGTTGTGTTTTGAACTAATTTTGTGTTTAGTGTTTTTGTGTCGTTAATATGTAGTTTGTTTGTAGAACGCGAAGACATGGCCGTGCAAACTAACGATAATAGTGTTAGATCAACAACAACAACAAAAGATATAAAAGTTACCACTGCTTCTTGTGGTACTTCACCGCCAAAACGAAGTACCACTATAAGTACTGGAACCTCGCCACCACCTCAAAACATCTCGACCCAAGTAAGTACAATCACAACGCCGAATTAATATTTTCTAACGGGACATCTTCCAGACCTATGAGGAAATCCATCCTAAAATTCCAGAAACGTCATCAAAAAGCCGTTCGCCAAGTGCTCGCCCACTAAGTAGAAACGGTAAAAATAGAGATTTGAAAAGATCCCAATCCTTGCACACTCCCTCCAAAAAAGGTTCCGAATGGTCCTTGTATAGTCATCGTAGCTTCTCTACGGATTCCCAAGTGAGTTACTAAAATTACATTGAAATTACAAGTGTAATTTAAATTATTTTTGTAGCATAGCTTGCCAGATGGAGGCAGTAGGGAATCCAGTCCAATGCCATACGATTATGAGGAAAATTTCGAAAAAACAAGACAATCTAGGAAAAGGCCAGAATTAAATCGTAGCAACTTCAGGCTACCTGATGTACCAGGATTTTACGATAGGGTGAATGGACGTTTAATAGCCTTTGAGTTTAGAGAAATTACACTGCTTTACTAAAATGCATGCATTGCAACATTCCTATAGGGGCTTGCTTTAGTAATTTTGCCTTTTCAATATAACATTTTAGGACCCCGTTGAGCCGCATTTGAATCGCCAATTACTCCATCCAGATTACTATCCAGAAAACACATTTGAACGACGTGATTCGTATAAATATCATGGCATGGAGTTGGTCAAGTTATTGCGTGTAAGTTGCTTTAGAATCAATATTATCACATCTACAAGAAATCTTTTAGGAAGCAGAACAGTACAAATATACAGCCGATGAAGTGCAAGCTGCTCTACTCCATTGTAAGGAAGCGAATCCGATCGTGTGGCTCAACGAGCATTGGCACAATATAGTAAGCAACGTGCAAACGTTAGCAACACAGCTCGGCAGAGAAGGACCCTTTAATATAGTGGGGACCGTATCTGAAAAAGAGGCACGAGAAGCTTTACGCATGCACAAAGGCGATCTATGGCCTGCCGTGCAAGAATGCGTCGAGCAACGCCAACGTAAAGTAAGAGTAACTTTCTAACCATTACGATTCGATTAGAGAATTAGACATTTTTTTTTGTTTTAGTACGCTGAGCTTGCAAATAGAGGCGATTTTTCACGCGAAGACATAGTAACGGCTCTAACAGCTAATCATGGCGACATAGAGACGGCTTATAATGAATTGAGCAAATCGCAAATCAAGCCTTTTTTAATGAGGATCTGGGGTCCGCCGGTGGGTATCGAAAACGAGGCGGGAAATCTTAAACAGGGGGCCCCGTTTAATCATTCTCGGGGGACAGGTACTGGTATCAATTTCAATTTTTTTCCCTTTGGAAAATTGACTTTGTCACTTTATCAGATGTCCCATTAAACCAGGAGGAGACTGTCAAAAAGGCCACTCAAGAGGTAAGTGCTAATAGCGATCAGACGAATATGGATCGCAAGGACTTCGACACTTTTTCGACGTTAAACGATTTGGAAAATGAGATTCTACAAAGTATCCAAGACATTAATAATTTGGATCGTGAATTGCAAATGCAATCGAAGGGGTCGCTATCCAATAGTGTTCAGAAAAATACAACATCTCCTGCTAAACCTTCGACACCAATTTTAATGGACGACGAAGAGTTTGCAGACGCTTTTGAGGAATTTGCCGATACAGAACGAAGTGCCTCACCTAAATTGAGCGTTAGCACATTAAGCATTCAATTGTCAACTCCTCAAAGCTCAGAAATTCCGGGGCAATTATTCAGGGGACTCAAAAACCAACAAATATTGAGTCAAAATACGGAAAATACAATCGAACGAGCTTCAGTGCAAATTGATTTGGAAAAAACAGTTGAAGTAGAACAGAAGAACCTTCGTTTAAGTGAAATAGGTGAAACAGTTGAAGAAGAAAAAGAAGAAGAAGAAGAAGAAGAAGAAAAAGCTGAAATTGAACAACCAAATTATAAAATGGCAGATGTAATGCAATCTAATGAAGGTTTTGTTGAAAATAATGAGCCCAAGCCTGAAAAAGAAACAACAAATGAAAATTACGAAGAAATAACTGAGGACAATAAAGAAGAAAAAATTAAAACAATACTTTCAAAAACATATAATAAAGCACAAGAACCTGAAAACTCGAATAAAAGTAAAGCTTTTCTTACTAAAACAAAAGAAAATTTACCACCAAATCAAGGCTCAAACAAAAAAAGAAAACACGTTCCAACAAAAAACGAAGAGCCTCGACAAAGTTGAAACGAAAATCCCAGTGGTCTATGAGAAAAGCGAGCATTAGCAGCAATAGTAGCAGTGCCAGTAGCAAAGCAGCTACAAGTGAAGACAGCTCGTCGAACGAAAAAAAACTGAATATGGCAAATGAAAATGTTCAAACTCTAGTAGAAAATTTTCAAAAGAATCTAGAACTAGAAGAAGAAATCCAAGAAGGGAAAGGTAGTAACAAATTAGAAAGAAGACGACCACTTGGAAAAAATGACAGTGAGAAATACGAAAAGTACAAAAATATGACTGTGAAGCAATTGGTTGTAGAATCACCAATCGAAGAGAAACAAAAAGAAGAAGTATTCAAAACTGAAGATGTCAGTAAAACGGTCGTTTCAAATACCAAAATACAAATGCCTCAAATCAATGTAAAATCCCAGAAATTGTCTAAAATTCCGGTTCTCTCCAGACAAAATTCGATCATTTTGCAGGATAGCAAACAAATTACGCCCAACAATTTTCCAAGTAAAATTCCATTAAGAAAACCAACCGGCAAGAAAGATGAAACACATGTTATTCCCCCTGAAAATAAAGATAATCCTGTTAAAATAATTGAAGAATTACGAAGTGTATCTCCCAAATTGACATACAATAATACTGAAGAAAGTGCAAAAATTTTAAAGAGAATTTCCGCATCATCATTTAAGACGTCATTCGATTCGAATGCGAGCTCCAAAAAGATGTCTTATACAAAAAGCCTGGACAATGACAGCGAGAGTTCAGTGTCAGACAGTAATATCGAGGAACTTCTTTCCGAAGATGAAGAAATAGAGCAACGTCACAATAGTAACATTAAAGATAGTCAAAGTGAAATGGATGAAGAATATGAAGAAAAGCAGCTAGATGTGCTTTCAGAGGAATTAAGTTTAATTAAATTCGGTAACAGCCTAATAAATTATTCAATTGAAGAAACTTGTGAGTCAGATTATGAAGAAGATCTGGATGATAAACTCATTGAAAATTTTAAGGTGGAACTTAAACAACCAACTGACACTGAAATATTGGAGGTGAGCCAGTGGTAATTAGAGATTGTTTCTTCATCAAACTCCACTTTCCTTCAATTCAAAGTAAAATAATCTATTTCTTTAGCGTCAAGCAAGACGATTTCTTGCTGAAGGTCAAGTGAAGAATTACGATCAAGCCGAACTTGCAGCTACTTTAATGACTCTGAACTTTTCCATTGATCAAGCATTGGATGCAGTGAGGGATTGCAGTTCCATTGATGCGGCCATTGCTTATTTGCAACAAGACTGTGAACTTTGTGCAGGAAAATATCCTATGAAAAAGGTTTAGGAACAACAGCACTGATCCAGCGAGTTAACTAAGTGATTTTCAGATTGTTTCAATGTTAAAATGCACTCATCGTTGTTGTCAAGAATGCGCCAAGAACTACTTCACAATCCAGATCACTGATCGAAGTATTATGGATTGCAATTGTCCATTCTGCAAATCTCCAGATTTAAGGTATATTTGTATACATTCGAATCCATGAACTTTAAATTACTATGTATGTTGTAAAGCCTCAACGCAGCCACCGAGGATGAAATTTCCGATTATTTCTCGAACTTGGATATTTTATTGAAAGGAATCCTGGATGCTCCAGTGCACGAACTATTTCAGCAAAAATTACGAGACAGAACTCTAATGCAAGATCCGAATTTCAAGTGGTGTGTCCAGGTAATACCTTGAAAATACTGAGAACATTTCTCATATCTTCAGTTTTTTCTTTTTTAGTGTTCTTCTGGTTTTATTGCACACCCCAAGCAAAAGAGATTAATCTGTCCCGATTGCAAGTCTGTCACTTGCGCTAGCTGCAGACGACCTGTAAGTGCTCTAAAGGCTGTGTTATAAACATGAATAATCTCTCTTTTTAGTGGGAGAAACAACACGAGGGCATTTCCTGCGAGAAATTTGCCGAATGGAAAGACGCCAATGATCCAGAAAATCAGGCCTCAGCAGTGGCAAAACATTTAGCGGAAAACGGTATCGATTGTCCCAAATGCAAATTCCGGTAATTGTAATCAATGAAATGTCAGTAATTTATCTCAAGACCTTATTGGTTCGCTAAAAGGTATTCATTGACAAAAGGAGGCTGTATGCACTTCACTTGTTTTCAATGCAAACACGAATTCTGCTATGGATGTGGGAAACCATTTATGATGGGTGTGAAATGTGGCGTCAGTCAGTATTGTGCCAAATTGGGTCTGCACGCCCATCATCCTAGAAATTGTTTGTTCTATTTAAGAGACAAAGAGCCCCACGAGTTGCAAAAACTTTTAAAAGTAATCATTCTTTATGCGACCTATCAAATTTCTATAATAGTCTAGTGATTTTCAGGAGCATAAAATAACATTTGATGTAGAGCTGCCAAATGAGCATGAGGACAATGCAAAAGCAGTACTAAAATGTCCAGTACCATTACAAAAAGACACACCATCTGGCTTGTTAGACACCGTTTGTAGCAATGACGTCAATCCTGGCCAAGCAGGATTGTGTAGGTAAAACACTTTCAATACTTATACAAAGTAGAGGCTTAAATCATGTACCGCAATTTCTATGTTAAAACTGACTGTTTGCAATAAATGAAACGAGTTCAAATTCTAGACCACACTATATTGAATATCTGAGCGTCTTAATACGTAGAAATCATATCGAAACGATCGAAATACTACAAGAAGACGATCTCGAAACGATTGTCAGAAGGGCAAATAAACGTTTGCCGCCTAACGCTTACGGTACCCCAAAGGGCATGTACATTTATAGACTTAAACAGGTAGAATAGGGTTGTTTTTTCTTAAAAACAAACGTTATTTTTACTCAAGTACTAACTTTTACCCCATCCATTATCAGACAACACTACATCGAGTACTTAGTGGGATTGATATTCAGACACAAACTGGACCCGATTTCAATTTTGGACCTAGTGGAGGTGAGCCAGGAGTTGCGCAGGCGTGGCCGGGAATTACCCGAACGTGGTCCTTGGTGCGATGACAAACAATATAGAGAAATTTGCGCAAAGGTACTTAGAAAGTACTAAAAAATAATTAATTTTAATTGTTTGCGGTGAGTTTTTTTTCGCGACTCTTAGAGCCCACTAAGTGCTTCATTGTAGTTGGTTTTGCTTGCTATTAGTTTCGACAACCAAACTTGTCTTAAATGCATAATAATAATAATAAAGATAATAATAAGGTAATGTTGGTTGTCTAATTTGTTATACGTATTGCATGTATTTTAAAAATAGGCAACTAGCTATACAATGTGTTAAATATTATTCTTTTGTAGATTGTTATGGAGCAAGTTCCATTGGAGTGAATCTTATCTTATGAAAAGACAGCTTGTATTAGGAATTTTTCTGGGACCTTAGCAACTCTTTAAGAAAGCTTGTGTAAAAAAATAAGTTGTTGATAGCCTTAAATATTTAACGTTTGATAAGATTGTTAAACAGTTCTTTAAACTCCCTTTTTTATTATATTTTATTTACTTTATGATGTGTGCTAAAAACTGATTAAAAATTCTTTTAATGAAACATTTAATCTTTTTCAAACATACATTTTTTTTTGACAGCAAAATTACCATTTACTGTCGACACAGCCAATAAGTATACTAACAATTGTAACTACTAAAGTCCAAATTTGCACTACAATTTATATACACGGACCAAGAGGGTTGGTCCCTGGATTTGCGCGAAGAATATTTCTCTTTCATTCATTCTATATGCACTCACTTTGCTTCTATAGGAACATAACAGTTAGAATCTATCGAGTCTTGTCAATTTTAAACTTATTCCTATGAGAATACTTGAATCTTTTCAATTCTTGTCTGCAAATTTTCAGAAAATTTCTAAAAATTCAATGCCAAAATTAATATTTTTACCTAAAATACTCCACAGTTTTATGAAGCCCTGTATTTAAATCAACTTTTGGCTCCCAGTCAAGATATTTCTTAGCTCTGTCTATATTTGGTCGTCTTCTTTGGGGATCATCTTCCACTTCACGTACATGAACCACTTTACTGTGACCTCCCACTAAATTCTTAATAATTGAGGCAAATTCTAAAAACATTTACTAATCATTAACCATTAAGACACAGAACTTTCTTACCGTTAATGGTGTGCTCAATAGGGTTTCCTAAATTCACTGGTTGTGAATAATTTGAATTCATTAATGCGACCAAACCCTCAACCAAGTCTGAAACATACTGAAATGACCTGGTTTGTTCTCCAGAACCATAAACCTATAAAAACCCATAAGTTTCCAGAAAAATAAAAATGCCTTCAAACACCTACCGTAATTACATCATTTTGCAATGCTTGCAAAATAAAATTCGAGACAACCCGACCATCGTTCATATGCATTCTTGGTCCATATGTGTTAAAAATCCTGGCCACGCGGACCTCCATGTTTTCCTGTTTCGCATAAGCGTAAGTCAAAGTTTCTGAGACTCGTTTACCCTCATCGTAACATGCTCGAGGTCCAATTGGATTCACGTGGCCCCAGTAAGTTTCCGGTTGTGGATGTATATCTGGATCTCCATATACTTCAGATGTGCTTGCAATCAATATTTTAGCATTTAGTCGCCTGGCTAATCCTAGAATATTGATTGTGCCTAAAGTATTAGTTTTAATGGTCTTAACAGGATTGTGCATATAGTGTGGAGGACTCGCCGGACTGGCTAAATGGTAAATTTCATCAACTTCAATGAACAGAGGATTTACAATGTCGTGGTGAATTAATTCAAAGTTTTCATGTCCAATCCAGTGTTCGACATTACGTTTACGACCTGTGAAGAAATTGTCCACTACTATAACTTCGTGACCTTCAAGCATTAAACGATCCACTAAGTGTGAACCTACAAAACCTGCTCCACCTGTTATCTGAAAGTAATTTCACGTTCCAATGATATTTTAAGGTGATTTTTAAAACGTTCAATACCAGTATTCGTTTTCTTTTAAGGTAATTTAAAAAACTAACGTCAGGATAGGTTTTAGGCACCCGACCTTCAAGCGATATGATTTTATCCTCTAACGCGTCAATTTTCTTGAATGCCTCATTGAGGAGGTAGTTTGCATGATCGAGATCATCAGGGAAATTCCATGTAACCGGTGTTGATTTGTCCACTCCCGTTTTCCTGCTACCATTACTCAAACTTTTCAATATAATTATAAGAGCCCCTAAAATTAGAAAAATCACTAAAGCTAATAATAAGGAAATGCCAATTTTGTTTTCTTACCTATAATGGTAATACAAGTGAAAAGGACATATTTAAATTTTATCGTGATGTGGGTCATTTCTACACATTTTCGTTAATGGTTTTCAAATAATTACATTTTTAATCCTAGGATTAGTACTTTGAATAATAACATAACCTTATCTATAGAGTTTTTCTGTTGGCCTTATATCATTAAGGCAATAGGCCAAGTAATAACGATATTTCACAACATTAAAATTTAGTAAATTGACAAGAAATTTAATGTAATCAAAAAGAGGTCTTACACTGTTTAGTAGCACAATAAGAACTTTTAATTCAATATTTTCCGGTTGATTTTTCCATATGATGACATATTAGTCCTAACTTCACTCCACTATATAAAAGTGTCTCTAAACATATGATTGTGACAGCTGTCAATGAGTTAACGACTGTCATTCATTAAAAGGCTTAGAAAAAGTGTTTTTTGTTTCGAAAATTCGTTTCAATTGAAAAAGATTTCAAATTTTTTCGATTTTGCCTTCAATAGTGTGCCGTTATTCGCAGTAACCAAATGTGAGCTATTGAATGTCTACTCGGGGTGACGAAAATACTTGTGTTTGACTGATATGTTCAATGACAAAAACCAAAATATAATTAATCGCAATTAAATCTATGACTAACATTCTGTTTGTTGGGCTGTTTATTGTAAATGACTTGGGATTGGATGCTGTTCATTGGCAAAGACATGTGACCGCACTGCTTTTGGAGGATTTTTAGAAATCAGTTTTAGAGTGTTTTGAAAAAAGGGGGGTACAATTTTTCAAAGGAACATCATGAAATTATTCGCATTTTCAGTACTAATTGTACTGGGATTTCAACAGTTGCTTTTCTGCCAAGCAGAAATCTATGCTATACGATTTGTAAGTAGGAAATGAACCTTGAATATACCTCTATAGTTATGCATTTTCTTTATATTTAAGAACTCTGAGTTCTATTTTGAAGAATTTACTGATGCCCCGGCAACCTTTGGACCAGATCTGTCAGAGAAATGTAAGTATAATAGTTAGTTATAGTTATCTAGTTACCAACCATTGTCACGGCCATATCCTAGTTTTGTTTCAATGTTATCTTTCAAATCGTAAAGGTTACAGACGCTTTTATTTAAGAATTCATCAAAACAACTTCATTTCCTGTTTGTTCAGGCTGTGCATATTCATTACCTAGCTTTTCTCAATTGCCTGAAAGGTCTTATCATGTTTTCTCAGAGATAAATGAGCTATTATTGTCAGTACAATAACTTTTACTGCAATTTCGAATTCGTTAAAAAATGTATAATGATTTTCAGCCGTTCGAGGAATGTTATTCCATGCCACGCCTCCCAGCGCGTGTAACGAAACCCTAACTCCAGTGCCGCCCTATGATGATAATATTCTGGAAAAGTGGGTGCTGCTAGTGCCGCGTTATGCTGCCGACCAAAATTGCACTTTCGAACAGAAAATCCGTATGGCTCAACTTAGGGGGTACCTATTGTTATTTGTTTAATTATCAAGCGAAAATATAAAAAATATTTATTTTAGCTATAATGCTGTGATCGTCTACAACGTGGGGTCCAACGAACTTGTGCCGATGTCGGCACAAAACGCGACCGGAATTAATATTTCTTCAGTTTTCGTCAGTCAATCAACCGGCCTGATGTTGAAGAATGTTTATACCGATCCGAATTTTTTCGTGGTGATCACTTCAGAGACACCATTCAACATCCAAACCCATTTATTGATACCATTTGCCATTGTTGTAGGGATTTGTTTTATTGTTATGGTCGTTTTTATGGTAAGCAATTATAAATTTTAATAGACATTACTTTGAAAGGCATGGCATTTTGCAGATTATTAAATTTATAAAAGACAGAAGACGTCAAAGACGCCATCGCTTGCCCAAATCGCAGCTGAATAAAATACCTACTTGCAAATTCCAAAAGGGCGATCGCTACGACACTTGCGTTATATGTTTGGACGATTACATTGAAGGTGAAAAGTTAAGAGTGTTGCCGTGCAACCACGGTAAGTTTCTTTTACTTCTTTATCCTGTATAATAGCTTCGAATTGTAGTGTATCACATGAAATGTATCGACCCATGGCTAACCAAAAACAAACGAGTTTGCCCAATATGCAAGCGAAAAGTCTTCGCCCAGAACGAACCCCATGCAGAATCGGACACCGAGAGCGACACTGACGACCGGACCCCTTTGATTAGATCGGGAACACGCGGAACTCAAGGTGGCACTTTTCAGGTAAGTGACAAGATTTATCAAACACGTTACCTACGCTAATTTCGCTGTATTTCAGATTCAGAACGAAAACCCTTTAAATAGGGCAGCACGATCCATATCCCAAGTACTGGAAGGTCGTAATTTTGTCACTGCTTCAGATCATCACAGCATCAATACTGAACGACAGGATGAGCACCACAGCATTGACACCTCAACAAGCGGTAAAATATTTCTGTATTACAATATTCAGGGTGATTTATGATTTTCTGAAAACTCTTATAAAACATCTTGTATATTAAAATTAATTTTTCTTCAAAAATTGCTATTTATCAATGTATTAACAGATGGGAGTAGTACAATATCAGATCGAACTGTGCCGCCAATTTCAAAACTAGTGTACCAGTGTATTGTTCACCGTTCAGAATGGTATGACGATGCAGATGATCACGCAAATGGTAGTTCGACTCAACAACAACAGCAACAACAAAAGGAATCGGAAGAGGAATCGTCATATCCCGATTGTTCAGACGTCATAGTTTGATTACGGGTCTAGTCATGTATTTGGGATGCCCTGTGTATACTTTTTGTTTTTCGGTGCTAAAATTTATAGTAATGTTGGTGGTATAATTAGTTTTGTTTTAGTTGCGCAACAGAGACTGCTCAGACGTACTAGATTTAGATATGTATGTATATCATTTTCGTAGTATGTAGTTGCGCTCTCTGCTACTCAATTGGAACAAATCTATTTTTAGTTCTTTAAAGTGCCAACAGATGGGGATTTTTCTTCTTTTTCACTTGCTTCTATATAGAAATTGTTAATCTCTCTTTAAAATGACATTGTTGTAAACAATTTTCTGTAAAATTGCAACACATTAGAGCTGGAAATTGAGCCACATTTCTTGCACTCGTATACTAAATAATACATATATATTTTATTAACGTAACTTTGTAAATATACATAATCTATGTGAACAGGAAAGGCAATTGTTTCATTTTTCAATTGTTTATTTATTAGAAAACAAAAATACAAATTTATATAGTATATAAATAAAAAAATTTTACAAAATAAATCCAACAACATTACATGTATTAAGCTGGAAAATTTGAGAAATACACAATTAGTATTTGGACTAAATACAAAAAGAAATATAAGTATTATAAATTAGAAGTGAGAAACAAAAACACTATTTCCGCTTTGTTGTACAATATATACAAACACTAAAGGTCAGTTTACAGTTGCAATTGACATTTTGNATTTTACAGGCCATGGAAATTTTGACATAAAAATTTCCACCTGAAAAATAAACACTAATGGAACTGGACTCTTTTAAAAATATCACATCATTTCTTGCTTATTTTCAATACTGAGGAAAATAAGCGAAGATTCATTCTATCCTGTTTAATGTTTCAACAAAACAGAACAGAACGCAATATTTGAGTATTATATTTTGTTCAACTTTCATTTTATCCTAGTTTTGCCATCCCTAAAATCACACGAATTCAGACTCCTATCTGAATTCTCAGATTCTACACTCGCAATAGCACCACTGTAGAGTTTATTTGAAAATATTATCTTGTCCTACCTTCAATTAAAAAAAAACTATGGTGCGCACGTGACAATTGAAACTGTCAAAATCAAACTGGATGTAATTCTGGATAACGTTCAATGCAATTGTTTCACTGAAAATGACTCGACAAAATGGTTAAGTTGTGCGTAAATACTAACCCCAAGCCCTCCGGTCAACAAACCTCCATTTCAATCACAGCGTTGACGTAGAAAATATTCCTTCTTCTTGATCTAAAGCAATTAAACCATGACAAAAGCCTCTTTGCCACAAAATAAGAACGGATACTGATCGATCATCGTTTGAACAATGTCCTCCAAATAAGGACGCATCTGCTCGAACCGTCCCATGTCGCTGAACTCGATGGGCAACAATGTGGGCCACCAGCAAATCGCCATATTTTTGGAATCCATGCTGTTCAATTTGGAATTCTCCGTTACTCGGACAAAGTGTTGAAACATGAATTTCAAAATGGCGAAATTCACTGCGGGCAATTTATCGAGCATTTGGCGAAGTGCGAGCAGTCTACAACTTCTATCCGCTTTTACTTCCATGTTGCCAGTTGTTGTAACCATTGGTTTCATACGTGTGCCGGCGATCTCTTCCATTTCGTTTAAAACATTTTCATCAAATAGAGGCGGCAATCGTTTGGACACAAAATCTTTGAGAGCTGTGGCAACAGCGTTCACTGGAATGTCTAGTTCGTGAATATCTATGTTGGCATCTTCTTCTTCGTACTTCAAAAATAACAAGTCCACGTGGGCGCGATTACCCGGAACTCGATAAATTCCCTCGGAATCCAGGCCTTCCGTTTCAATAAATTTGACGCACTTCTCCATGAAAACTGGAATGTAATTATCGGACTGCACGTAATCGATGAGCCTTGATGGAACTCCACCGGTCGTTGATAACACAGTCGGTTTCTTGCTTCCACTCTTCTGTTGCCTCTTCCTATCCTTTTCTTCGGCTACTTTACGCAACTTTTCTTCTTTTAATCTTCTCTTCTCCAATTTTGAATCGTCTTTGGCCTTTTGCTTTTCCCGTTTTCTGATCAGCTTTTCAATGTCTGACTCCTTCAAACGGGGAAACATTCCAAACATGGGAGAGTTATTGTCTCTTGGTGACGAGACGTCCAAACTGGATTCGTCATCGTGCATCAGTCCAAACGAGTTGGACGGTCCAGTATACAAATCCAACGAGTTTAACATATTGAAATTATGAGAAGTAGCATTCGGAAGATCTGGAATGCGTTTCTTCAAGCTCTGGCTACGTTTCTGAACGAATTTCATGCGCATATCGGCTGGAAACTGTTCAGTTTCGCTGCCCTCGGACGTTTGATCAGAATTTGACTCTGTCGCTTTATCGTCACCTTCCACCGAAGGTGAGTGCATGGTGTTGAAGGCACCCAATTGAGGCACCCGAGGCGGTTGCACTGGAATGGCAGTCCGTTTTTTCCTTTGTCTCTTATGAGTGCCACTTTTCCTGTTCACTTTCGAATAGACCTCACTAGCTCTTTGTCTGCGTTCCAAACTCGACCATTCGCTATCGGAGTCTGAGTAAGTAGGTTGTCCTTTTTCTCGTCGTTGTCTTAACTTGGTTTTCCCACTTATAGCATCCTGGACCATCGTATACATATACTCGGAATCTGCTGGATACATGTTATGGACCATGTCCTTAACTTGTGCGTATTCGCATCCCAAATCCACTGCTTCTGGAGTGACCAGTGGTGCATTTCCAAAATCGTTCATGTTCATTCTTGCAATCGCTTCCGTTACTGCTGAATAGTTTTTCATGTTCAATTTTCCAGGTTGCTTCAAGGTTTGAGAAATCCCCTTGGATCGAGATTTGGAAATCGGAATATGTCTTCGACCTGTCGTGAACGCGTGTTGTTGATAGTTGTTCCAGGCGTTGCCAGGAATGGACATGGGCGAGTCCACATAATTGCCATCATCCAGACTGTTTTGCGAGGACATCAAGGATTTTTTGGTGTACCTTGAAATGTTATCGGGTGGTGCAGGTTCAGGTGGCGTAGCTGGTGGAGGGTAAACCTGAAGTCCTGATTGATTATGTCGCTTCTTACCCATGGAACCTTCACTGCCGTACATGTAAATATTGGAAAATCGATCACTGTGATCGCTAGAGCTAAGTTTATCGTCGGGACCACTTAAATCGAAATTTTCACTCTCGCTACCTTCCTGGCCCAGTTTCAAATAGTAACTCTCATTCCTTGGAGGTGGTAGAGGTCCACGTCGCCCAGTTGATCTGGAACGTTCCAAAGTACCTTCGCCACTATCCAAACCAGAAGGTTCTTCCATATGGAACGCCTGCTCGATTTCGGGCTTCTTCTCCCACACTTCCTTGAAAAAGGGCGTAAAAAAGGCGGTTTTTGGTGGCATGGAAGCTGAAGAAGTCATGAAGTGAGCCCCTAATCGGTCAGCAGTCGCATTTCCTTCAGTTATCAATATTTGACTGAGGTCATCATTGAAAAAAGCGCTTGCGCTACCTGAATCCGTGACTGCAAGAATTTGGATAGGCAAATTAGGTATATTCATGGAAAATGCATTTAGAGTCGCTAAGGAGGCTTTTCTTTTTGTTGAGTAGACTAAAATAAAGCCATGGACTAGTTCATCGCGAAAAGCGTTGGCTCCATGAAATGAGGACACAATCACCTCGACTTTTCTCTTGGAATCCCCCAGGAACGTTTCTAAAACAACACTGTGAGGCGACGATAAAAGACAAAACTGATGGTTCAATAGCGGACTTAGAACGTTTTCGACTGAATAAGGATCGCCACAAAACATGCACATGATCACTCTAATATCACGTTCCATACATTCAATCACCGATTGATTGTTGATATTTAAAAAGCCCGCTCTATGATGAATACTTTGGACCAATTGTTGCAGGGCATCGGCCACCAATTGTTCTTCGGTGACTTGATCTAAAGACACATCCATGAAAGGACACTGTAACGAGTCGGCTAGATTTTGACCGTCCTCCTTAAGTCGTAAGACTTCCTTTTCGTCAGTTGTAGAATCTTGTAAATACATTAGTACTATCGGTAAACCCTGGAATGGTAATTTGTCCTCTTGTTCCAAATTAGAAAGCAATTTTTTTTCGAGACTTTCTCTAATGTATTCGAAACTTTCAGCATTTGAGTAGACGCAAAAACTACCGTGAGGCACAAACTCGGTGGTTTTGAACGAGTTATGAGGCAGACTCACGTCTCCACTGATGATCCTATAATCTAAACTGTAGAATTGACAATCGATTTCATACTCGTCGTCATCACATTGGGCTCGAATCTTGGCGGCGAGATTGTCAGCTAAATTGTTCAACCCTAATATCAGTAAATTTAATTGATTGTTATCAGAGGTCATCAACCATTGATTGCTGTGATTCCAGGATGATGGTCGGTGCGCCTTTGTGGCCAAGATTCGTTCAATGGAGGAATCCATGCAATTAGGAAAGGCTGGACAGTGTTCCCTAATTGGATAATGGATAAAACCCAAATGTTGAAACAACGTGAGCTTCCTATCCTGATCTAACCTATCTAAGATCTTATATCTAAAGTCTTCTTGTAGTGTATCTGTAATTTCTTTAATATCTTCCTGTGTGATGGTCCCACTCGGGGCGATACTCTTAAAGTGGTAAAACAGATCTGCATGCTCCAACAACAACTCCTGGAAATTGTGTTTAGCATTTTCAATTAATTCTCTTTGATGGGTATCGTAAATCTGTTGACAATCATGGTCCGAAAGAGCCTCGAAACACTCACGACCCATAAATAGAACCCTCACTTCGCTTAAATGTTTACCAGGGGTGACGTAGCCAGTGTCCTCAAGAAGCTGCTTGAATTGCTTCTTGTATTCCATACGTTTCTGTTCTTGTTGCAACAGGTTCACATGATTTTTGAACACAGTTTCTGCTTCATTACTGTCCAACACGTCAAAAGGTATACGAGTTTCTTCACTGTCCGACCCTACACACTCGGACCACGGCATGTCTTCGGGCCGTTCAAAGAAATATTGAGAAAAATTCGGATGGTTCTTAATGTATTGTTGAATACTTTGCCAATCGGTGTCTTGTAAACTATTGAAACCTGGTATGAGGTCGTGTAGAACTTCGGGCAACATTTCCATATACCTTTGCACTTGTTTGGCCATATTTTCGTCTTTCAATTTTTTTATATGTCTTTTGAATAAACGTTGAGTGCCATCTAGGCCGAATAATTGCACGAAATGTATCCATTCTTTGTGACTGTTGAGTTTCTTTTGCGTTTGTGACCAAAGCGAATGACAATCGGTCACATGAACTCGAATCAGGCGCATAAAAGCGTCACTGGCCGCATCCAGAATCTCCTTACGAGCCATAGCTGCCTCAGTGTACGGCGAGACTTTTAATCGGATTTTTGTTTTTTCAATTATCTGTGCTAAAAGAAGAAAACCGAGATCGATATTGACGTTCTCGTGGGCGGAGCTCTCCACGAGGGGAATGTTGCCTTTGTACTCGCTTCTTTGGACTAACCTATGGACTTCTCTAACGTATATTTCATTTGCTTCGTCGTTTTTTGTCGAAATCATTACCACTGGTTTCTTTGTTTTCACAATGTTGTTTAATATTGCGGCACAAAATTCGACTTGTTTTTCAATACTACGGCTGGGTACCACGCTTACATCGAAAACGCAAATGAAGCCATCAATGCTCATGCGGCCATCGGGTAGAATTTTCTGTTCGTATTCCTTTTCAATGCCTAATTGATTCTTACAGATGTACATTAGCTTTTCGGCAGATGAAATTTTCGTAGCCGTACAACGTTTAACGTAGGGTTCCATTTTACCTCCTTTAAATGGTTGAAAGGATGCATCATCAATAAACTCTGTTTGTTCGATTAAACTGAACTGGTACTCGTTACCATCCTCCAATGTCTTGATCGCTTCGCCCCAATATAAGAAATGATCGTTGTTTACCACTCTACCACTGAAATCCGTTTGACTGAGCACAGATATATGGTCAATGTTATAGTCTTCGGCGTGCGAACGTATGAAACGGTTGCACAAACATGATTTGCCTACTCCTGCGTGGCCCTTGTCCTTTTCCACACCGGACAGTCCCACAACAGCTACGTTGATGGTCTTAATTGTGTCTCCTTTACGAGCCATGTTTGTTGGTTCGTTTTCAATAAAATCCTAAAACATATTGCGGTTGAATGAATCATGCAGGCGATGTTTTTTAATGCATTAATTAACGATAATTGCACGCATTTTTGCCACCTCCACTTACTACTAGTTTAAGCTATTTGAAGTGAACAAAAGACCTCCTACAAAGAATGAAACATTCCAATAACAATTCAGCTTAAATTAGAGTATAAAAGAGGGACTTTAATTTTCTTTTTCAAATTGTTTAAAAAGGAACATACTAATAAGCAAATTAATGTAATTGTATCTTACCCATGCCCATTCAGGACTGCGTAACTTTATACAGAAGCGTAGCTTCGGTCCACTAATATTCTGTTTTTCAGCTGCATGTGTTTTATGACGAAGCTGTTGTTGCTGCTGCTACCAGAACACTGGGCCAATGTTGCAGCAAACACCTGATTGAAAAGGCGTTGTGAAAACACACGATCACCTCACACAACACTAATTTCTAATATCACTGGAACGATTGACGGGGAAAGGTGCTTGTATGAGTTTCCCCCGGCCCGATTTCTTGCCGGGCCCTCGTTTTTGCAGCAAGAAATCGTTTCGAAACACGAGCTACTACGGTTTTGCTTGCTGCTGTTTCTTCTGGACCTGGCTGGACGACCGTACCTAGGGACTTTTTGTTTTCCTCACCTGCCGATTTTTAGGGGGATTAGTTTGACAGCGAATCGGTAGTTGTCTATTGGACGAATTGAATTACGTCATACAGCGTTGGCTGTTGAAATAGATGTATATAACGTGACTGGGTGTGACAAGGATGGATGACATACGAAATTCGTCGGTATATAGGCAACCTTATAAACGTCATTTAGGAGGGAAATTAAGAATTTTAATGTTTATGTCTATAAACTAGAAAGAAATACGTTCTGTATTTACGAAATTAAACTTAAAATTGCAAATTTTCATACAGACCCACCCAACTCGTTAAAGTCGTAATAAATATTTACACAACCTTGAAAAAATCGGAGAAAGGTTTCTTAAATTAGGTGTGTAAATCGAGCAGAAAATTGTCTAATTTACACACCTATAAACTTTGTTGCAGTAGCTTATTTTACATTTATCTTAACTAGCATCAAATAACCATTATTTACATACAAAAAAGTATAAAACTAACTAATAATACTTTTTTACAAAAGAAAATTGTACTTATAAGCCTTAAATTCAATGGCTAGACTAGTTCCTAACTGCCACCTCCTCGCCCCTGGCCTGGCCGTAATCGTCTATATCATCTAAAAACAAATTCTTTAATTACTGCTATCAGAAAATGCCATTAGAACCCACCATCACCCTCATCCTCCCTTTTATAATCCTGATCGTCATGTTTCTTGTTATCTATCTCGTTTCTTTTTTGATCAAAATTATTTAAACCTAATTTCAATCCTTCATCAGCAAAAGCTATGCCTTGACCTTCTTGTGGTTCATCGAGGATTTCCTGAGCTCCATTGTCTTTATCTGGGTCATCTGCCAAACAATTTTTACTTTAACTAAACAATGTATTGTTATGGCTGAATCAAACCTCTCTTTTGAGACTCTAATTGGGGTTGTTCGTTTTGATTATCCGGAGGATCAACGACACCTTGAGGTGGTTTCAAATTCACTTTTTTCGCGCTCTCAGGAGTGACGCTTGGAACATTAAGAGGTGGGACCCCATTTAGTACACCTTCAGAAGGAGAGATTTTTGGAAGAGCTTTGGTGGAACTGCTAGGGTTTTCTGCTAATTTTACAGCTGGTAAATTGACTGCTGCTATTTCAGAGGGCTTGTTTGCTGAATCTCCCACTGGTTCTCCGCATTTTTGCTACAATTTATGAACATTATTTAACGAGCTGCTTACTACTTGCGCATATTGACTGGTTTACCTTGAGTGTTTCATACTTTTCTTCTAAAATTCTGTATTGTTCTGAATAAAATTTGATTTGTTGTTGAGATTCATTCTTGCCAGTTTTTTGTAAATCCTTCTTCAATTGTATATTTTCCAGTTCTACTTCCGTATATTGAGTCTGAAATTAAATTGTCTCATTAGTTTGGGAATTAAAAGTGCTTTCCTTGCTACTTTTATGCTTTCCTTGCTTGCAACGACTTTTTTCAATTCTTCTTCCACCTCTTTCAGTTTAGCCTGCAAACTGTTGATTTCTTCAAGTTGTTTTTTTTGGGTGTTACCACTCTCTTCTTTGAAATCGTCAAATTCAGTCTGCAAATGTATGGTTTTGAATGTTTATGTCAAAACTCTTGCACAAACCTGATTTTTACTTGTAGCAATTTAAAATGCTGTTGTAAAGAATTATATTTCATTAAGGCGTCCTTCGATTCTTTCTCATTACGAATCTTCTCCTCATTGATCTTCATCTCCCAATCGTTCTTCGTTTGTTGATGCTCAGCACGTTCGTTCTTTAAACTTTTTTCCAGTTTTTGTTTGTAATCGGATATAACTTGAAGTAAAAGTCCATTTAACTGTATTTACGAAATTAGAAATTCCTTTACCTTGTAATTGCATGGACAGATTTTCTTGTTGTTGACCGCATACTGCTTGAGACTTTTTCACCTCCTCAAGCTGAGTTAGGGTACTATTGTAGCATGCTATTAAACCAGTTATCACTAATACGGCACAAATGTATAAAAATAATTTAGTTTTTGGACTACGAATGGCTCTGGTACCGCTCGAATTGATACCCATGTCGAGGTTTTCAGTAAACATGCATGTTTAATTGGAAAACTTTCACAATGTTTTGACATCTATTTATTTACATGTTACGTAAATTGCGACGTTGCACTCTTCTTTTTTTGGTTATGGCGTTTAATCATTTCCTTTTCAACTGTCACGATGAAATGACATCAGAGGAATTTAAATATTAAATTGGCGCCCAAAATGGATGAGGAAATTCAAAGACATAAATTTTTTTCCAGTTTATTAATATTAAAGAAGATTTTTACTTCTTTTTAGATACACCAACAGTACGTCCACGACGACCAGTCGTCTTTGTGTGCTGACCACGGACACGGAGACCCCAGTAATGTCTCATACCTCTATGGGCACGAATCTTTTTCATACGTTCCAGGTCTTCACGTAATTTGGATTCAAGGGTAGACGAAGTGAGCTAGAAGAAACAAAAATATTTGACTTCTGGGTTTATTTAATTTTTTTCGGGTATACAGTGTACTGCAAAGCCAAAAATGTTTAAATCAATACCTAATAATGCTCTACAGCGTTGCACATAAAATTCAATGCTACTGCTTCACATTATTCGATTTCAGAAATAAACAGTCTTGTAACAATAGAGATACTTTAGCACAAGCTACCAACCAGAAAAAGTGAAAAAACAAACTAATTTGGTCGTTTTGTGTGTGCCTTTTAACATTATACATTTTTTAAACTTACCTGGTTGTATTTACCATCAACTATGTCTTTTTGTCTATTCAAGAACCAATCTGGAATCTTGTATTGTCTTGGATTCGACATAATTGTAACAATTTTTTCTACTTCCTCGTCAGTACATTCTCCAGCTCGTTTTTCCAAATCTACATCGGCCTTTTTCAAGACAATATTCGCATACCGCCTACCAACACCTTTGATGGCAGTCAAGGCGAACATCACTTTCCTTTTACCATCAATGTTCGTATTAAGAATACGAAGAATATGTTGAAACTTTTCTGGGATTACAAGCGACTAAAAAAGAAAATAACATTAAAAATTACAAGTTAACCTACCAAAAGTTTTAAGTTTGTTGTTGCGATGAATTTTATCACTTTTATTTGAAAATATCACTAAAAACTTGTTGGGTAATGTTTCGTGGTTGGAAAATTATGTTTTTCGTCGGAAAATATCATTAGATGAAATTTATTTTAATAGATTTCATGAAGTTTTGCTGGAAAATTAGAGGAAACCTACCATTTTTGCACAAAATGACACTGAAAAGAACTTGAAAGGAGTTGTCAAATCTATCAAAAACAAAATGTCAATAGTCAAAAGTGCGACGTTGTCAATAGTAACCGTTTCATAAAAAAAGTTAAATCTAGTTTAATTAATGTTATTTAAATTTGTATATTGCTAAAGATACAAACGACACTAAAAATTACATCGGTTAAATTAAGAGTTACTTTGATTTATTTGCAACATTGCCATGACATTTAGTTCATTGATTCTGTCTAACAAGACAGCAGTGGAAGGGAAACAAAGCAAGAATTTTTGACATTTATTTGACAGATACATCAAACACATTTGTTTTCATTTCGGAATTTTAATCTTTTTAAAAAATTTTCGTATGTTTCGTTCATTAACAAATTATAAAATATGAATAATAGAAATAAATATGTACAAGTGGCGGGTAGTAGTCAGGGTTTAACTAGCAGCGATGAAGTGGTTCAAGACGTTTTAAATACATTTACAGATCTACGACATTATTCACGTGAAATTGAGAACGAATTAAGATCAACTGAAAACAAATCAGTTAAAGTATACATAAAAGAAAGTGAAAACATTAGCAATTTACATGCCCAAATCACTGCCTGCGACACAATCCTGGAACGTATGGAAAATATGTTGCTCACATTCCAGAGCGATTTGAGTAGTATCAGTAAAGAAATTTTAACATTACAAAAAAAATCAATCTCAATGAGTCAAGAATTGACCAATAGACAGGCAATTCGTGGACAGCTCAGTCAATTTATTGATGATATTTCCGTGCCTGAAACTCTTATTGTTGACATCATGGATTTATCGGTTACCGATAAGGAATTTTTAACGAAACTCCAATTGCTCAGTCATAAAATCGGTTTTATTAAAGAACAGAGCTTCCGCGACACGAAATCGTGTTTGGACGTTAAGGACGTCTTGGAGAAGTTGCAAATTAAAGCAATTTCAAAAATCAGAACCTATTTATTGGAACAAATATCGAAATTTCGAAAGCCCATGACCAATTATCAAATACCACAAAATACTTTGTTAAAATATAAAAGCCATTATGAATTTTTGCTGTTGAACGAACGTAATACCGCTGAAGAAGTCTGTAATGAATACGTGGATACCATGAGTAAGATTTACTACTCTTATTTCAAGTCATACGAGGGCAGAATCATGAAATTGTTATTTGATGAGAGCACCACCAAAGACGATCTAATGGGAATTGAAGATACAGCGAGTCGAAGCCTTTTCACCAATAGGAGCCTGAAACATAAAGCGACAGTCTTCACTATTGGAAATCGTGGTGATGTTCTGGCACAACAACTCGAAGCACCCATTATTGTCCCTCATGCCGAATCTAAAAACAAGGTTTTTCTTAAATCCGTTTCGTCTCACTCTTAAAGCGGTTAATTTATTGCAATTTTAGTATTCTTATGAAGCTATATTCAGGAGTATTCAGTATGCTTTAGTAGACAATGCTTGCAGAGAATATCTCTTTGTCAGTGAATATTTTATGGTCCAAAATCAAGCGGCCATGCAACTATTTAGTAAAATTATGGGAAAAACTCTCGCTCTTCTACAGGTGATATTTCCATTATTTTTTATTCAATAATCAAATTATTACTTGCAGAAAAATGCGGAGGTATACATAGGGGCCTGCTATGATTCCATCGCTATTTTCCTGTGTTTTCACTTGGTTCTTCGATACAAGATAATGTGTCACAAAAGGTGCGTGCCAGCTTTGGACGATTATTGGGACACCTTAGAATCTATTTTGTTGCCTCGCTTTGAATACATTTTACGACTGAATATTAATAGCATTAGAGACTGTGATGTGACCAAATTTAATTTGGAAAAAGGACCTCATTATGTAAGTTTTACCAATGACCAGTGCGTGCCTAACTGAATTGCATGTTTCAGATTGCCAGACGATATGCTGAATTTAGTGCCGCTATAGTGAGTATAAGTGAGAACTTTCCAAATGAATTGATTACTAAACTGTTGGCCGAACTGCAAGAAGAAGTCGAAATGTTTATATTTCGGATGGCAGGCGCGTTTACCGAAAGAAAAGATCAACTTATCTTTCTTATAAATAACTACGACATGATTTTGAATGTAATCATGGAAAGAACTCGAGACAATTGCAAGGAAGCGGAAACGTTCAAGTCTCGTTTATCGGCGAAAAGTGGCGAATACGCTGAGCAAATTCTATTTCCGCATTTTGGCGAGATGATACAATATGTTAAGGAATGTGAACACTATTTCGAACAAGCGAAGCTGGATGAATTGAAGAGAATGGAGAGTAAATCTTTGAGTATCGTATTAAATTTCTCGGAAACGTGGAAAAAGTCTTTAGAAGATTTAAATCGAGAGGTGTTGCTTAGTTTTCCTAATCTTGTTACCGGAGCAAGTCTACTGCAATTGGCTTTAACACAATTAGTGCAATATTATCATCGCTTCCATAAGTTGCTGGCGCCTAATATACGATCGCAACTTGTCAATATTCACCACATTATGGTAGAAATGAAAAAATACAAAACTCAATTTTAATTTTTCCGATTAAATATAGTATTCTTATGTTATGTGAGTTTTCTTATTTTTAAAAATTTTCCAAAGATTCAATTGAAGATATTAACTATACACTTTCACAGAGTTTTCAGTCTAAAGATCATTTAGACACGAAAGACTTCTTGAGTAGTAAATAGAAATAGTCCTCCTTTTAGATTAAATTACGTCTAGGGATTTATTGACTATATTTCTTTACAATCAATAAATTTAAATTTTCTATGGCCTGAAGATAGCTACAAGAAAAAGATAACTAATGTAACGAACGAATTAATTTGTTTTTTAATTTCAAAACAAAACTAATTTGAATTGGTTGTCTTCAACAAAGTGATTCAAGTAAAGCATTAAATTTAGATTTAAAATTAATTTTTGAGGAACTTTCTTTTTTAATTAGTTGAGATCAGGAAAGGCAGTTACCACGATACAATTATTATTATATTATTATTATTTATTATTAGGTTACCCTCCTAATGTCGTTACCACTACCTTGTTCTACATGTAACTTCATACCGTAGTATTATTATGCCACCAATGTTGCCGGTTTGTTAAAATTTTCTCGTGATGTGGGGAATTAAATAATAAGCGTGGCAAATTTCAAGAAATAGAAAAATGTGAGGAAAATTTAAGAATTTGGCATTAGTATTCTTTTTGTATTGTTTTGGGGATTACTTATTTTTTTCTGGATACAGGGTATTTTTTTAGTAATTACATTTGGTATCAGAAATTTGACGGAAATATATTGGCAACATTGTATTTAACCTAACCGGTCCTGACACCACGATGACACTGACAGTAGTTGATGAGCGTTGTTTGTGTACGCTACTTTTTTTTCAACATTTCTTATCATTAAATTACTATTTTAGGACATTACAAACCAATATATTTTAAAAATTTACATAACAAACCGGCATGCGGAATAAACGTGACTATTTCTATTTAAATTAAGTGAAAAACTCAAAAAATAAACATTTCGAAAAATGTGATTTAATTTTTCCTTGTAACAAAACGGAAAAATGGGTAATTATTGGGTTTGCGCGGCCCTCTTCCGGTGTCTTCTACCTGGTCTAATAGGATCTTGTAAGTAGTCCTGTAATTTGTTTTCAGGATTTTATTACTTCCTATTTCCTGATATTATAAATTCAAGGTATTTTTAATCACGGAGAGATTTATTAAATTTAGATATGTAGTGGCTTATAAAAATTCCTAGAGTTTGATAATGGACTACATGAGGTCATCATCACTAATATACATAAATAACCTTTTTTATGGACGCCTAATTCCTTATTATTTAAATCACTTCATGGAACTATTAATAAACATTCTTTTTCACTCAAAAAAAACTCTTAATGATGTAACCAGTGACACCATAAACTTTAATAAATCACTATTTTTTGGTAAAACAATGTTTAATTTAAATAATTATGTCACTATTTAATTTTAACCTGAACTTAAACAACAGTACAACGGTCTGATAAGGACATTTTCTGTGTATCCTAATAAAAGTCCCATTCATAACCTTTATTTTATTACAGGTGACCGACTTTTTAATCATAGAGTGGCATTTATATTCCGCGAATATTCCCCCTTCGGATAGTGTCAGTGGAAAATGAGGAGCGTCTTCATATAAACGACATACATTGGGTTGAAAGAATTAAATTTTCCAAACAAAAAAAAAAATTATTTTTACGAGACAAAGCATTGATATATTCATAGCCATTTCGTAGACTGTTGTAAACGAAATGAAACTTTCTTTTCTATTGATTTAAGTTCCTTTAATTCAATACATTGTGTACATTAAGCCTCCAAGTTGACGAAAAAAACAATTTTCCTCTAGATCTGGAATCACATTATTTCCACAGACCTTATGACATGCTCGTTACGGTCTATTACACGACTTTTAAATAGCTAAAGTTAATTGTATGTCACTACATTCGTGTCGATGGATCTCAACTATTTTTGGCTTTGTTGTGTGAGTTGTGACCCATTTGATTTAAGGGTGTGACGACAAATGACCTAGACTCGCCCACATAATATTTGAGATTTTCAACCCTTAATCGTACCGAAATGTTCACTTCAAAATTGCCCTTGTAGAAAAAAAGGGGTTGCATATTTTTTTCCATTGAATTGAAATTGATTTTTTTTAAGGGCGAGGCCTTTCGAGGAAAACCCATCTTTTTTCTCCCAGAGGCACTTTGACCCCATTTTATATCAATATTTTGAGACCTCACTATCAATTTCCCCTTTAATGGTCCATTTACTTTCCAAACATGATAGAATGGAGTGTCCACACCTAATGCATTGTAATTTTATTAATTTTTAGGCATAGTATTCAGGCCGTCGGTGTTGTCCTTGGTTTATTTTTTGCTACTATGCTACATACCATTCGTTCCGGTACCTACCGAGGCGACCATGAACGGACACACAGGGATTTTCTTGAAAATTACCATTGCCATCTCCTGTTTGACCTTTTTGGGGACAACTAGGCTTCCAGATCGCGTTATTTGCCATGCCACCTTACGCACATTTCTTAAAGGTTTATTCCTTTTTCTTCAGTTCACATGAAACTTGTTTTATTCGATCTTCTAGGACTGTGAATTTTTGGAAAAACTCCTACGTCACGTGGGTTTCGTAAGACTGAATGACGTATCACTGAACGATGCCTTTACGTGGATCTCACCTGAACCAATCATGTTGGCCACATCTATTATATTTTTTGTTTTGATGAAGAAATTGACTGCACCGAACCCAGTCGAAACGTTGGACAATCCTGAAATCTCTAGCCGATTGGAGAGCGAGCGGCGAGATGATGAAATTAAAAATCGCAAAAAGTACCTGTCATTTATTGTAGGAGTAGGTAGGAGGGATCAGCTTATAAAAAAGTGGATGTCAACGAATAATAACACAAAAATTTTACGTTTTAGGCCGTTATGGAGTCTTAATTACATTATGTTTAGCTGCGGTGTTACGCCCTTCGATCATAGGAGGTGTATATTTCCTGATCTTCCTCTCAGTGGCAACTTGGTGGGCATGTTACAAACAGCTACGTCGCGGTTTTGCAATCTTGATGTGTTGCACAGTACCATTCGTATTCGGTCATATGTCTGCTTTGTATGCATACCAATTCCAATGGTCCCAGGAGCTTTTAGATGGAAATAGTACTTGGGCAAGGTAATGGGTTCAATAGTTAGTTGCTATTCAGCCGTTGCATATGCATTTTTTAGATATTTCGGTTTAACACCACTAAGAGTGCCTCCTCCTTGTGACAATGCTACTAGCAATCAAACTGATCCTAGGACGTTTCATTTTGAAAAAGCCGAATGGGCTTCGTACGTTAATCCTTTCGCCCTTTATTGGCTCTTTTATATCCTGGTGTTGGAATCTAAAGCTTTATTGGAACCCGAAGTGAGTGTAGTTTAGAGTTCGTTCTGTGATGTAACACTAAAAGCGCAGTACTAACATCCATATAAAATTCTGTATGAAGGCTAACCAAGACTAACTTTGCAGTCCCAAAAGAAACAGGGTGCATTTTCCCGTTTGGATGGCAGTTTTCAAGGAAAATTGAGCCGACAATTGTCAGATAAAGTTACAAAGAAACAGTTAATACGTTCGGCTACGATTACAAAACGTAGATGGCAAAGTGCCGGACGTAAAGTCCGAGTAAGCGCGGCATGTTTTCTACATTAAAAAAAAACAAGTGAATGTTAGGCACGTTTTTCCGCTTTTTTTGCTTCAACAAGAACTTTAGTCTTATCTTTTGTTTTTGCTTTTAATTAAGTTTTCTGCTCCTCCTGATTTTTTCTAGGGTGTGAGACGGAGAAAATCTGATGAAACAGATCCGGCAGAGGACACCCCAGTACGTATTTCCTCTCTACATATATTTCGCTTCTTTTTTTTTTGCACACGTCATTATGGGTGATGGTAATTATATATATGGTAGTGCACTCAAATCGAGTCCAGTCATAGAAATTTGACAATATTTGCAAGAGAATTGCCAGTTTCGGGATCATTGAATTCGTGTATTTATTTTTTTTTTAAATTGGCTGTTCTTTTATGGGAATTTCATGAAATTTTTGTAAAATTTCATCAATACCTACACACTGATAATGTTAAAATGTCAAGTGAAAAATAATATTCGATTGCTAACAATTTTAATAATATTTATCAAAAAGTCAAAACTTTCACAACTGGACATCGACAAAATGGTGGATTCGCTTTCAACCATTAACATTGTGTAATTTTCTTAGTTAATTAGAGGAGTGAGCCCGAATAGAAAATATGGTTCGAGTAAACGTAGTACCATTATGCAGGATTCAACGGGAAGCGTTACAGTGGATGGAGAGCACCCAGAAGAAATTCCTATGGATGAATTGGGTAAGGAATTGTTGTACAAAAACGTCTTGAAAACTGGAAAACGAGCTTAGTGGCCTAGAAAGCGCATGAATAAATTATCAGCCACATCTATCAGAGTAACAGACAAAGTTCGTTGTTCAGTGTCAAGACTTTGTTTTTGAAAAATTATTAATTCACAAACCTGTGTAAGGCAATGCAGACGCAGAGGACTATCAGCCAACGTTAATTGAGAACCTGGTATTCTTCTTGGAGAACCTGTTGCAGTTGATCATTCGAGTATCCTATTTGGGTACTAACATTATAATGATGGTAATAACAATTGTTCTAAACTACATTTTTTGAGCTAATCGTACACTTTTTCCAGGCCTGGAGCATCACCTACATAAGTTGGCTCACATTTGTGCTTCTGATTTGGGCCAATCTAATTTGGTTGGTACCGAACCAAAGAAAGAGCATGCTCCGTTCCAGTCCATTCTTAGTGTTTTACGCTTGGTTTCTCTTGATATCGGCCTACATCTATTCGATGAATTTAACCGAGTCTGAGCTACCGTCAGTGATCAGTGGCATCAATTTGGCACAAATCGGTTTCGTTAAAGTGATAGTATTGCCATGCAATCCGTTATTCGTAAAGTGTTTGTACACCTGCATGTTTTGGGTAACTTTGCGGCAGTACATGCAGGAACGTTTACTTGAGCGACAATCAAACGCTCTGGCCGATATGGTGGCACCATTACAGTTAACAGTGGGGGCAGCCACTTCAGGTTCGAGATTAAAGAAGTTTCCATTACTTCAAAAGTGAATTAATTTGCTCGTTTTAGGTGTCAATAGAGAACCCCAGAAAAAAGAGACGAAAATAATGGACGTAGTTGGTGGATATTTAAAGAAATTCTTAACAAAGTTCTGGATATGGATAGTGGCAATTACGCTTTTTGCAGTTGCTATTACTGGACAAAGAATGACGGGATTCAGAATTGTTTACATGGCCCTATTTTTAATATTCATCTTATCGTTCCAGGTACTGCAATTTTTTAGCAAACTTTTACATGAATATCAATGTTTTGTTTTTAGTTGTCCTTTACCATTTGGCGTAAAATGATGTTCGGATTCTGGCTAGTAATAATTATATTTTCCATGTTGGTTCTCATTTTAACGTACACCTACCAATTTGATAATTTTCCTCGTTATTGGACCGAGTATCTTCATGTACCCGAAGAACAGTAAGTTATTGCAGACATAAGACAAAATACCTGTTAACGTAACTTTCTTAGACAACTCGACATTGGACTCGAAAAGTTCGAAACAAAACAATTGTTTGTACGTCTAGTGACGCCTACGTTTTTCGTTATTATCACAGTTGTTCAATTGCACTATTTCCACAACGATTTCATGCTTTTATCCGATCCGAAAAACACAAACAGCGTGCTAAATGACAAACAAGACGAAAATGAAGATTTGAATGAAAGCTCTCTACAAGGAGGCGGAGTCGTCATTGAGAGAAGCGAAAAAGACGATCCTTCATCGTCCGGTTATCGTTTCGAACTGAGCGATTTCGATAGTAAATTTTTAATTGTAGGAGCAAAGTGTTCAAATATTTACTTTTTAATTTTTAGATATTACATTTAAAGCGGTGTTGGAAAAATGGGTGACACGAATGCATAGATTCCTCAATTTATTGTATTTATTTCTGGAAATACATATGCCCAGAGTGGTACTGTTTTTCGCTATGCTACTTTGCATTTACGACAAATGCGCCCTCTACTTCATATTAATTTTACTCATACCCGCTTCTTTTACATTAGGACGTCCCGTGCAACTATTTACGATATATTCCAGTTCTATTATGGTGTCTTTGTTCTTGCTCGCCCGAATGCTCTATCAAATCAAATACATTAATCCAGGCATTTGGAATGTCACTTGTATAGCGGTAAAAAGTTTATATTTTTCTTCAACAGCTGTTTCTAGATTTAATTGTTTTCAGCATGATGTAAATCACACACAAACAATTGCTAATAACATGCACTGGTTAGGATTTGATAAATCAGATCAAGTAGGCCGTTCGGTACCCAGTTTGGTCAAATGGAACATTATCTACATTTTAATAGTGACCTTGTATTCAATTATTCTAGTGAGGCAACATAACTATAGGATTGCCCGGGGCAGGCCTACTACAAGGGCCTTTTTTATGTTTCCTAGAATAACACGGATTGATGCCGACAAGAATTTGAAGAACATGTTGAAATATCTGGCGAACTATGCTTATTTTAAATTTGGTGTTGAGGTTTGTTGCTGCGCTAATCTACAAAATTCAAAACTGTAATAATGGATTTTTTCAGATTAGTTTCATGGCTACGGTGGCTGTTATAGCAATACGAATGGATTTGTATGCAATATTCTATGGTATATGGTTGGTAGTCCTATATTCTTTAAAGCGAAGCACTCTATCAAAGGTCTGGATATTCTATCTGTTGTTTACCGCCATTTTACTGCCTATTCAATACTTTATGGCTGTAGGCCTTCCTCCAACTCTATGCATCGGTACGTCTCCCATTTAAAATGATCAATTCATACATTTATAGGTTGTTTTTCTAGAATATCCCTGGAACAATGATCCCCTTTATGTGCGTTTGCAAGAATGGGCATTTCTAATGAACGACAAATATCCGCCCAATGCCAAAAGGCTGATTTGGGACTTTTTACTCCTATTTTTCCTGTCGCGTCAATGGGTGGTATTCAGGATCGAGCGCCGTTATACTGGACGAAATTATGCAGGCGGTAGTAACGACAGTATAATACATTTAGCCGAGGATAAAAGTTTCGAAAATCCTGTTCCTGATTTTATTACTTACTGCAGGTAAAAGTTTTTCGGTAGCTTTTTTTCCATAAAACTCGTACGCACAAAATAAACTGTAACCCTAATGCGCATGAGTTCTAGAACAGTACTGCTGCAGTACACTAATTAAATCTTACGTTTCAGATCGTACTTGGATATTGTAAAGCGATGCGTGTTGTGCAGTTTCTTTTACGTTACATTGGCCGTTGTATTTTTGGCAGGAACCAATCGTACCAATTTATTTTCCGTAGGTTACTTGATTGGAGCATTCATATTTCTTTGGGAAGGTTCGGATCTCTATCTAAGACCAATCAAGGGCATTATTAAAAAGTAATCATTTTCAAATTATCTAAATCAATTCTTAGTCTAACATTTATTTTAGATGGAACTGGTTATTGGGTTATAATGTGAGCGTAATTCTAATAAAGGCTTGCCTACAGCTGATTGGTTGCGTGTTCGTACACAGCTACACTGGCGAGTGTCATTGGCTTATGTTGTTCGGTATAGGGTGTGTGAGGAAATTTGGCAATATTGAGGAAATTGCCAATTTGCCGAGTGCAGTGCCAGGGCAGTGTAACTCAGTGCCCCGTGAATATTTGGGTCTATTTTGGGACGGTTGTTGTTTCGGATTACTTATAATGCAGAAAAGGCTGTTTCAAAGCTACAATTTCTTCCATATGATTAACGACACGAAGGCGACAACTATTCTGGCCTCAAGAGGTAGGCTCTTTCAGGAACATACAGGGTATGTTATGAGTAAATTTTCGTAGGCGCCGAACTAATTGAGGAAATGAGAGTCAAGAGGATGGACGAGCAAAAAGACGAGGAACAGCGTATTTTGGAGAAAATCAAGATTAAGATGGACCGTATCAAGGCGAATCAACAGAAAATTCAAGGTGACATTTTAAATTAATTTTGAACAGGGCGGTTTGGTACAATTAACAACCACCACCTGTATATTTTTACAAAAATTGGTGTCAGGAATATCTATGGGGAGTTTGCTCTAGTAACGCAATGTTATCTCCCTTTCTAACTAACCCATTAATATTAATAGCCAAGCCGCCTCTTGCTCGAACCTCGTCGGCGTCTTCATGCGTCTCGGCGACCTCCCAAGGAACGAATCCCACTGGCTATCATACTCCAATTGAAGAAGAAGACGAAGACGTGGCTCCACTAACTCCCCGCTCTTCCACCATTCAACCACAAGCTCCTCCCTCACCCTATTCCGCTGTAATGACCGTTTCTCTCGAAGGTTACTTGGAACCTCAAAGAATTTCCTTTTCCTCACCCCCAAATTCCGAATTAAACCCCCGTCCTCCTTCTCCCGACGATAGTTTCCCCGTATTTTCACCACCGCCCTACGATGAAGCTCCTCCTTACGCGGAAGCTGTAAGTGAACCGCCTAGAGGTCCCGTTCAAAGACAAACGAGCCTGGGACCACCCTGGATGCAAGGCACCCTGGTTACTCCTAGACAGAGCGTCATTTCGTATTCAACCAGGTCGCATTTTAGCCACCACGAATGTAATTTTTTCCACCTGATTTTGTCTGTGGCTTCAAATTGCACCCTGTACATAAACGGTTCTATTTGTAAATACAATTTTTAAATTTTTTTCTTTTATTATAGATTCGGTTTTAGAACGTACTCCTATGTATAGACGGAAGCCCCCTAAAACATTTAAACAGGGTAAATGCGTTTTTTTTTCATGTTAAAAGTAGACCGTTTGATATGTTGGGCTGTGGACGTATGTTGTCAAAAACTTTTTAGACCTTGCGTTCACAATCTAATTTTATACGTTCCAAAAAAAGTGTTGTCAAGCAATATTTTGAAATAATCGTTCCTCCGTAGTTAATCCTTGGATGAAAGGGAGTTTCTTAGTGTGTTTAGAGTGTTTTTTTGTTGTAGTCACTAATAAGAGACACTAATGTATATTTTTCCTTTAATTCAACACTTTCAATTTTTTTCTCAAACCAATCGCAATTGACACAGATATCACGCAGGCGTGTAACAGCTGATTAATGAAAGTGAATATTCAATCCACATAGACAAGATTATCATTGTCATCATTGGTTGTAGTTTTTGCAAACGTTTGCGATATATCTTCTTACAATTAGTAGATTGCGAATGTTTTGCGTTATTTGTATGCTCAATGGCTTAATGCACATACTTTCGCTTTGTGAAGCTCTTATTTAATGCATGTCCAAGTTCTTTGCTTGATTCTTAAGATAAAATTGCAATAAAAACAAAATTCCTAATTGTATTGACTATTTTTTAGCCATTCGTTCTGGTGATTATTATATGTTTGATGAGTTGGATGATGAATTGGACCTTCTACCTGAAGAAACACGTGATGAAGATGACCCCACTGACATGCCTACAATTGGAGAAGTAAGTTTTTTTCTTTTGTTTTGAATAAACAGGTTGTCACTAAATTAATGCGAATCCTAATAACGTGGAGAGTGTTTGATTTGTCATGGATTATAGTTTTTGAACGCAACCTTTAAAACGGACATGACAACGGTGCTCCGCGAACGCAGAAGAAGTATGAAGAGACGTTCGACATTGCCGTTGGCGCGAAAAAAGTCGGCCAGATCGACTATGTCCGCACCTTTGCCCGCCCCGCCCACAGTGAGTGATCTCCTCTCTTTAGATCTGACAACGCTTGGCTTTTAACCGAATTTTTTTTTACTACTTTAGTACTATGGGGTTGGTTTGGAACCACTTCGTAAACAAAAACACCTATACTTGCTTAACATTTTTTTGTTTTTTCACGACTTAAACTATGGTTTAAATCCAGTGATTAATAACAGATTTTTTTTTTAGGAAGAAGCCACTTCTAAGAGTGTCACAATTAAAGAAGATCCTCAACCAAGCACTAGTAAAGACGAGGATTTGAGCGAGTTAACTCAGCCCAGTTAGATATATCAATTTTTTTATCCGTGTTGATTTTTCTAATCACAATCGATTTTAGAAGAGTACACGTTATTCCAAAAATGCATGCACTGGTTAATCTTCATTTGGGCCTTTATTGAAAGCGGTATGATCAGTTTAACTCGATTCTTGAATCGATATTCGAGAGATTATCGATATGTACTCAAAACTTTGGGCAAAGAACGCAAAATGCTTAAGGTATTGTTAAATATATAACTTTGAATAAATTTTTCTAGTTTATTTTCTTACAGGAAGGTACTCAGTATGATGTGGGAGTTCGAATGGGTTCAAATCAGTTATGGCATCCGGCCGGGTCGTTCCACGATCTAATGAGACAATCAACGTAAGTGTCAGTTATACATATACAGGGTTGTCTGAATCAAAAATAGTAAAGGGGTAAAAAAGCACTAAAAAATTTACAGTAGTTAGATTAGAAACTAGAAATAGACTTTTTAGAGTAGGTTTTTTTCTTTTTCTTATTGACTAGCGAGGATTCGCCTTCGGCATCATCCTGTATGGGCGTGTTCAGTTCTACGGACTCATTTCGTCGAGCAATGTTTAGCGAAAGGTCTGTTTATGTGTCAAAATTGTCAGTTATCACCACCATCTTCAGTTTTTTTTTCTTTGGCACCAAACCGTCGCCTACTCTTCAATACACCTATCACTCATTATCATTATCATTCATACATTTTTTCAAATCGATTTCGTACAAATTTGATTTTTTTACTGTGATTGGTTGGGATGTAGGGCGACGTCATTGCCGTGCGGCACTGGTGATGGAATTTGCGACGAAAATTGCTCGGATAGTGCGGAAACTTCCGGCACGAAAATGCCAACTTCGCCTTTTCGTTTCTTTTCCGAAGAGGAGAGGTATATCTTATTTTTTGCGTTGGTTTACCTTTTTATTTCAATGTAAAATCCACACGATACTATTTTGACTGGTATTCACGTAGATTGAGGCTTTCCCTACACAATTCAATTGGATTGTCAGTTGTTTTTTTATTGACAAACCAAGGATAACTGTGATTTTCCTACACCGCGAAATATAGGAATCTTTAATGTCCGAAATTGGATCATTAACGATTTTTAAAATTGCGTAGTTATAGTTTAGTAACGTAGAAGAATGGCTGTTGTTGTATGTTTGGCTGTAGGCGTAAGGCGAGCGTACTCACTGTTCCCGAAATCCGTATATTGGCCCCAAGTCTGGAACGTGGACTGGACTCGCCGTCCTATTCGAGGTAAAAAAAACATACCCAATGAGCCTGCCTGTATTATTTCTTAGAATCTAATCACAAAGAGGCCTTTTGCACGCCATTTTTTTGTACTATAGATTCGATTTTGGTTTTAATTTCCCCTATTTCTTATTGGTGTTCGAATATTTTTCAAAACAACTTTGATCAGAAATAACTTTTTTTTGTAGGAAATCATCGAGCTCTGAAAAAGAATTTGGTGGCGAAGAAATGTCCTCGGACGATCAACCGCCTGTCGTACGTCTTCTACTGGCCCTTTGGTATATTATAATGAGTCGATCTGAGTGGCTCTGCTACTTTGCCATATTTCTCAATCAAGCGAAAACTGCCACGTTCCTGTCGTTACCACTACCATTAATGGTTTTCTTTTGGGGCTCTCTTACAATACCCAGACCATCGAAAACCTTCTGGGTTACCATTATTGCTTATACAGAAGTCAGTTGTTTTAATTTTCCAATTTTTCAACACTAATAACATTGTTTTCAGTTGGTGGTTCTAATAAAATGCATTTTCCAAATGGATATAATACCATGGAATGAGGATCAGTATGGGAATGATCCATTTTTCCCACCAAACATTCTTGGCATTCAGAGACAGAAAAATTATGCCAACTGGGACTTGGTTTTGTTGCTGACGGTATTTTTCCACAGGTTTGTCTAAATATCGATTTCAAATATTCTCCCTAATCTTTTAATTGTTAAGATTAATGTTAAAATCCATGGGTATTTGGAAGTCGACCAGTGAACCTTCAGTTCAGTTAGCGGCCCTGTCCGGAAGTGATGACGGTCAAAGCGAGTATCGTTTAATCGATGGACAATTGGTGCCCGTAACCGATGACAGTCATAGCAACAATATAGAAGGATCAAATAGTAGTTCAACTAAAGAGTCAAAAAGAAAAAATTCAAAACAGGGAGAAGAAGATGATGATGATGGTGAGGACGACAACGATGAAGACGAAGTGTTGTCGACTAAAAGTGTGGAGGTGAACCATTGCGATCATATTCCCAAATCGATTAAATTAGGGTAAAAAAGAACACTGCCCAATAAATAGCTCACACATAAAGAATGGCTTTTTAGGGCCGCCAAATATGCTGAATCTATGATGACGTTTTTCCAGCAACTTCTAGATCCGACCGCTCGAATTGCCGCTGATGTGTACACTTTTATGTTTTTGTGTGATTTTATTAATTTCTTTGTACTTCTGATAGGATTTTCTTCATTTGGGGTAAGACTAGCGTTTCGTTATATGGGATTTTCTTAGAAGAACCTTGAATTTTGCAGACGCAAACTAGTGATGGCGGTTTCAAAGCATATTTAGAAGAGAACCGTGTCCCTCCAATGTTCCTTTTCATGTTAATCCTTCAATTTACCTTAATTATAATAGATCGTGCCATTTACTTAAGAAAAAATATTTTAGGAAAATTGATATTCCAGTTTACGCAAATTATCCTTTTGCATTTGTGGTTCTTTGTGCTTTTCCCAATTATAACTGAAAAGTATGTATATATGAAGTTTAAAAAATATAATTAAAACTGAATTTTTAGGGAATTTAAAACTGTGATTCCTCCCCAAGTATACTACATGGTTAAATGCATTTATTTCTTACTGTCTGCCTATCAGATTCGTTGTGGATATCCGTCAAGGATTTTAGGAAACTGTTTATCCAAAGGCTACAGTATGGTCAACATGTTTCTCTTCAAAGGATTCATGATGGTGCCCTTTCTGTTCGAACTTAGATCAGTCATGGATTGGATGTGGACGGAAACGTCAATGGGGGTTTTCGATTGGTTGAAAATGGAAGATATATTCTCACATATTTTCTTGCTTAAGGTTTCAATCCAATAGTTTTACTAAAAATCTTAGAAATGATTGTTAATTTTTAGTGTTCACGTAATATGGAAGACGAATATCCACAACCGAGGGGCACAAAAAAAGGATATCTTGTCAAATATTTAATGGGCGGAGGCTTGCTGCTGGGCATAATTGGGATAATCTGGTTCCCTTTGGTGTTCTTTTCATTAGGCAAAGCTGTGGGTGAGAGCAATCCTCCTTACGATGTCACTGTGGAATTGAGAATCGGTCCTTACGATCCTGTGTATCAAATGTCCGCTCAAAGTAATGCGCTGTTTCAGTAAGTAGTCGTTATACAGTACAAATTCTCGTAGAACGCGCAATAACAATACGCGTTATATGGGAATCCCCTGTTCTGGTTGCAATAAAAGTTTTTTTTCAAAGATTTAACGATGGAGATTTCCAAAATTTGCTGAATCATTTCAAGTCGAACAAACGGGCTCAGCAAATTTTCTCAAACAATTACGATCCTGGTGATATAGCTGCAGCGAAATTCAGCCAGTATTCTGCGAAAATTTGGAGTATTTCGCCACCTGACAGAGAAAAGATGATCAAAGAGATCAATTCAAGTAAGGAATTGTGTCTAGCAAATAATTGTAAAAAAATATCATTAAAATAATGTATTTTGTAGCTGCCCCGATACACGTGCGTCTCGATTACAAAGTTTCACACAAAACTAGTAGTTCAAAGGACTCTGGAATACTCTCAAATTTCGTGGCAATTACTCTGGCACCAGGCACGACGGATCGTGAAAATTTATTAAAAATGTTGAATAGCATCAATGCAGATCCCATACTATTACAAAACATTCTGCCAAAATTCCTGAAGGTGACCAACACTGGAGTTGTGGAACCATATCTGGGAATTTTAGCGAGCGAATCTGAAGAATTCGATCTTAAAAATCCCACTTTAAGGAATTTAACATTGAAATTGTTCCGATCCAACGATTCGAAATACACTGAATGGTGGCGCGCTCAGGAGGACTGTTCTGACATCACCTTCAAAGAATATTTAAAAGATCTGGCGTACGAGGATTGCAACTCGTTAGTAGTTTACACCTTGAATGACAAAATATTCCCTGAAACATTGAGCCTAATCACCGGCAGCGGAATCATAGGCCTGTACACTACCCTGGTGTTGGTTGCTTCCCGACTCCTCAGAGGAATCTTTGCCGAACAAGTGGCCAAAATTATGTTTGAAGACTTGCCTAACGTTGATCGAATTTTACAACTCACCTTGAATGTTTATCTTGTACGCGAAGCCAGAGAGTTTGCTTTAGAAGAGGATTTATTTGCCAAATTAATATTCTTGTTCCGTTCGCCCGAGACCATGATCAAGTGGACGAGGCCCAAAGAGGAACTCGATGATGACGAAGATCCCGAAGTCAATTAATTGTTCATTTTTATCTCCTTGGATGTATTTAACATTGGTTTTTGTTTAACCAAAAAAAAAGCATGTTATTTACTTTATTATTGTTATTTGTATTGGATATTGGGCATTGTTGAACGAACATATCCGAGGAATTATCTCATGAACTTGATGTTTTACAAGTCACTTTTGTAAATTGCATTATTAAGCACTTTAAACCATTTTATCCTAATTATTAAGTTTGTACTGTGCCCTATACAAGCTTAGTTTTACTGCGCAGTCCTTAAGTATGTAACTAATTTCAACAATTAATTTCTCTGACAATGTATTGAGTATAGTAACATTGTCAGTTCCAAATAAATAGTCAGGTTTATTGTAATTGTAATGCGTGAGAGAAAGTACGTATTTTTTATATCACTTTCCACTCAAGACTGTGCACTAAATCTGAAAGCAAATGTAGAGGGCTTGATATTGTGATTTTTTTTTATATATTTTTAATATATCGTGCCAGAGTAATTTTATTTCCGATATATTGTGACTGTTTGTCTCTTTTTGGGTCTTTTTACACGTTGCTATGAGAATTTATTGTACGAGGCAGAGTTAAATGACAACCCTAAATACCTAATGACAAACTGTTTTCATTAATTATGTTAAATGTTGAAAATTCCGTTCAGTTCCCACATGTAGTTCTCATTTGACCTTGCCTGGTATTTGTTGTTGTACACATTGAAACACAATTCGAATAAATGAAAAATTTATTAAGCCAACATATTTATTAAACTATAAATTACAAAACTATTAAGTACAATATTTTGGACGTTAACAAGCTATACTCACCACCAACAAACAATCTTTAAAACTGACTAGAGAACACATTATTCTTCAAAAATTCCTAAAGCCCTGAAAAATAACGAATAAAATTAACAAAACCCTTTAAAAGTACCCTCAATTGCCATTTTTTTTTCTAGAATATCACAGTTTACTATCAAAAGCACCTTGGGTCTCTTTCAGGTCTTTGTGAAAATGCCTTCGTCCATCTACGTACAACATTGCTTCATAATATGTGATTGGAAACACTTCTGGAACGATATCAGGAGCTTCCAAAGTGAAATGAAATGCGTTCGTTGTGGACGTCAATCCAGACATTGGATTGTACACTTGAGCATACACTATCGTCTGAATAAAATTCTTATGAGTGTAGACGACAGTGGCGTGCATATGAATTAATGAGTTAACAGCAATTGGTTGTTTAAATGATATGTCACTCATGCTCCGCGTTCGCGGTCTGTATTTGCAAAACATGTAGCTGGCAATCCAACTTAGTTCCGTCGCTTTACGCATAATGAATCCGCCGAAGACGGTATTGTGTAAATTCCTATCTTCCGGCTGGGCTAGAATCACATTCGATACCTTGGTGCTGCTCATCCAAACACATTGAGGTGGTAATATACGTTTAGACATACTAATGTCACTGGGATCTGTCGTTCGTAAATAGAGATTGTGTAAAATTTTTTGCTCGGGACCGATGGGCATTTGTTTGGATACGTGCGCATTCACTACTTCCAATCGTCTCTTTTTCCTGTCTTCTCCACCGAACAAAATGGTTCTTTCTCGTTCGTTTGAAGGTTCAATTGGATTCACTACGGAAGCGTAAGTATTAGTAGGATCACGTGCAGCTAATAAGAATAGCGCCCGAGTGATGCGTTGCCAATGGCCATCATCAAGCTGCTCCAGCCAGACTACCACTTCCAAAGTAGATCTACTCGCCCAACTTACGTGGCCTGAGATTTTTATGTCCTTATTAGGCTAAAAAAGAGGTTTTTTTAACACTTTTCTTATTGAAAAGGTAAGTGATTGAACATACTTTAGGCTGGTACTCGGTAAAATCAATTCTGTCCACTAAAACTGTGACAAGGGTTTGGGGAAAATTACCTGGAGGTGCTTCTGGATTGACAATATGCTTACGAGCCACAATCACTAATAATTAATTTATTTAAAAAATCTAACAGTTTTTACTAAACACGTACCTGTAAAAATGTCCATATCCTCAACTAACCGACCAAGTCTCACTGAACCAAGAAAAGTAGTATATTTTTCCTGCAAAGCCACATCCTGTGACAGAGGAATAATGGCAGCAATATAGCTGTCTTGCATAGATCTCTTCGGCATTTCATCCTGCGACTTGGGCAAGTATTTCGTTAAATATTCCCTGTCTTTTGAATAAGGTTTAAATGGATGATCAACACCCATTTCCTTAGCCAATGCCAATTTAACTATAAATTGAAGTTTTTCTTGTATTCTACAGGTTGAACGTCTAAAAATTAATCAGCTTACGTTCATTTAAAGTAATTTGAATTTCACTCGATGCTGTCGATTCATTTCTCATCGGTAAAAAGTGATCCTTTCGGGCAAATTGGTACCCTGTGAGGGGCAAACCATCATATAACATACTCATTTTTCTTACAGATGTACTAATTAATCTACTGTGACCGTATCTATAATAAAATGTTTTAATGAACAAAGGTCAAGTTGATAATAATGAACAGCGAAAAGAATAGATGAAGACTTACAACAAAAACGTACATCTAAAACAGATACTACTTCTGAAAAGGGGAAATGGCATCCTCGTTTTATTTAAGAAAAAAAATTACTCTTAGGAAATTTCGTTCATTTTAACGTGACATTGAAATATGCATAAATGTCTAGTGAGAACAGGTGTTTTTGAGTGACAGCTTAAAGTATAAATACTTTTTGTTTAGTTTAGTAGAGTTCTTCTGAAATTTTCTTAAAATATTTATGGAAAATATGGGAAAATAAATAACAATTATAGGCAACCATTTATTAGCTTAATACGGTCCTGTCTTTGATTCGTACATGTCAAGAAAAAGAATTTTTGATATTTGCTTGCGTTGCTGGTTGCGATGTTAACAAACTGAATTGACATGTGTCAATTAAACTAATCATTCATTTATGGGGAAGTATAAAAGTTAAGGTTTAGCTTTGATTTTAAAAATTCAATTTTCATTTGTCGCAAATTCACAGTGAAATAAAACCAGTAAAAATATTCGAAAATATCCAAAAATATAGAATAATTGAATGAAAAATTTTTAGATTTTCATATTTTGAAATTTTCTATTTAAAAACAGCAACTGTCACAACACAAACAGCTGATTTTGACATCGAGTCGAAATCTGGCAGTTGCGCTTGACCGCTTGATAACAAGAGAAACGGAACTATCAAACAGGGTTTTTTTTAAACTGTGAATTTTGATCGTTTTTGAAGAAAAATAAAGGGGAAAATCCATGAATCAATTATCTCTACCGAATAGTTAGTTCCAGCCTCTGTTCCACACGGAAAATGCAAAATGGATATTGATAGTGAAACATTCGTTAATACTCAACCGCATTATTACTCAGATAGGGGTGAAGCAACCAAATGGGAGCCCCTTTCGTTGACTCTAGTAGAGTACCCTAAAGGTAATGAATGCGAAATGTAATATTTATTTGAAAACAATTTTTTCCAGGTGATATTATTGGTAAATTCTTGGCATTGATTAGTTTAGCTCCGTTTGGCATTGGTGCTGGATTCGTAGCTTTAATATTGTTTAGAAGAGACTTACACACGGTTAGAATAATTTAAATTTTGTTGATAACTTTGTAGCAATTCGAATTTGAATTTTTAGATAACCTTCTTTTTGGGTAGTTTATGTTCAGAAGTGGTAAATTACATTTTGAAACATTTGATTTGTGAAAAAAGACCTTTGTATAGGGAGGACGTTTACGTGGAATATGGAATGCCCTCGTCACATGCTCAATTCGTATCATTTTTTGCCACGTATATCATTTATTTCGTATTTATAAGGTTCGTAATAATGTTCTTGCACGTTCCAAATTGTAAATGTGAATTCTATTTCAGATTACATCACATGAACAACAACACAATCATAGAAAATATTTCAAAATTCCTAATTATTTCATCATCCATGACTGTAGCGATTCTAGTTTGTATTAGTCGCATTTACCTACAATACCACACGTTTGCTCAAGTGTTTTGGGGCATTGTGGTCGGTTTTCTGTTTGCAACATTTTGGTTCACACTCACTTCTTTAGTGTTCACACCATTGTATCCACAAATAGTGTCTTGGTAAGTGATCACCAACCAGAATCAATTTGAAATGCCGCATTTGTTGTCCCATTCTAGGAAAATATCTGAAGTTTTAATGATCAGAGACACGACATTGATACCAAATGTACTTTGGTTCGAATATACGAACACAAGACAGGAAGCCCGTGCCCGAAGTCGTAAATTGGTTAGTATAAAGTCCCAATGACATTTGCTGGACTCTAGTTTCAATTTCGCTTTGCCAAGAAGCGTGATTCGAATTTTAAGAATATTACTTCCGTGGCGTCGAAAGCTGTAGGTTTAAAAATTGGTGCCCATGATGGTTGGAAATGGTAAAATGCACCTCAAAAAACATGAATCACACAATCGACTGAGAAATTGAAACGTTTAGGATTTATTTTTTTTATATACATATATATAAAACATTTTTAGGGGGGTTGATGTTAGTGTATGAATGTTCGTTGTAAAATAATGACTGTCAATTTCGTAAGATTTCGTTTCCATTTAGATGTATAAAGCCGTAACGCACAATTGTATACATAGTTTTATGTTACCTTGTTATGGATGTGTATAGGTTTGGAAATGTCCCCAGCTCCAAGTTCAGGGCTGCCACTACTTGTTTATTGACACCCTATACGAGTGTGGTTAAATAAGTACGAATTTCCTTACGAGTGAAGTTATTTTAATAATTTTTTCGCCAGTGGCAGCTGCAATAATGCGTAATTTAGACTCTTAAAATGTAATTTTTTTTAAGAGATAATTTCAATTAAACATTTTTGTATGTATATTGAGTTATGATTTTTGTCCATTCTTCGGCAATTCCTCCTCATTTTCAACGTCTGACTCCTTATTTTCAACGTTCAATTCGTTATTGAAATTGTATACTTCCATAAGTACATCAGTACTATCGCTGTGCTCAAAATCTGATGTGAAATCGATCTAAAATAATCGATGAATTTTAGATTTTTTCCTTTTAGAAATAGCCTTTTTTATACAGCCTTTCTGCGTCGACCTCGTATCAAATCACTGAATTTTGTTTTGTAATCAACGAGCGTTTTGGTCGCATTATTCATAAACTGTCTGTTCATTTTCCTGTGTTTTTTTCCTCGGGTTATTACACCATGAAGCGTTATTGTATTGTTTTGATCATTTCCAGAAGATACGGATATTCTATCCAAATCTATTGCTTGAAGCAATTCCTCTGCATCACTACTACACGTAGCTATTGTCAATATATTCTCTTTCGTTGGTAAACCTATGAAAACAAATGAAAACTCATGTTTATTATAAGAAAACTTACACTAGAAGATGTTGTAGTAAATGTATTTAATGGATAACTGTTGTCGGTCGTTGATGAGGAAGAATTGTTTAATTTAAAGATTCTTTTCCTGATCTTCGAAAGTTCTTCCTGTTCATCCATAACATTTTTATTGCTGGAGCGTCACAATAATAAATTGGGAACAGTAAACAAATCCGTCACAGCGACAGAAATTTGAAAATAGTGCATTCAGTTTAGTGACATTTGGATTTATCAAGTGATGTCAATTTAAAAACAAGCAATTTGGTTGGTTGAATTGGAAATGTTTGATTGGACTACTCCAAAATGGAATGGAAAATTAGTCGTCTAAAATAGTGTTGCTAATCAGTGCAATGGAATTCTTCAAAACGTGAAGAAATATTTATTAAATCGTTATAATGGAAGAATTTACATTTTCAAGCAATAACAAGCATCTAGAAATTGACTATTTAATTGAAGTTCGTTAAATGCATTGAATGTATATTGAGATTCATAGGTACATATGTTGAACCACAGTAACTGGAAAATTATTAACCAACAAGTTCCATAAACGCTTTGGGAACCTTGCCAGTAGTACCCTCCTTTTCACCCATCAAGTAATCGTCATCTCCAATTTCAGTCACCTGGATTATCTAAAAATATCATTATATATATATACTTATTAATGCAACAGGATTGTTCACATAGAAACACATCGTAACTGTAAGATGGGATTTAAGTAGCAGCGCATGATGCTGTAGAGGAATAATGCCACTTGTGGGCTTTCGTTTCATAATTTTATTCTGTTGTTATAACGATAAAAAAATCGAGCAAACGTGTTTCCATTGAACAGTCCTCGTATATTCATTTTTTTAAACCTCATTTGCTTTCAAGCTTAATTCCATTGAATTTCTCGCCTCATAATCGCATAAAACTTTCGCCTTCTTGAATTCAAATGAGTCATCTTCGCTAATGGTAAATTTGTGTTGTTCTGTGCAAGGATGGGCGGTAGTACTACAGGCTGCTAAACTACGATAAATAATTTTGTGTAAAAAGAGTGAAACTGAAAAAAATGCAATAAAACTACGAAAAATAATGTGATGTTAAGTTAGAGCTGAGGATTTTGGAAGGATTTTATAGGAATGGAAGTAAAAAAATCGTCATAATATTTGTTAGTCGACAAAGGTTCCAATTCTTCACTGTTAAGACGTAATACTGGCCCTGGCTGATGAGTGCTGTAAAAGTTTCGCATGTGTTAAAATTAAATAGTGGCTAGAAGAAATGAGACAAATTAGAACAAAGCCTTACCTTGAAAGTTCTCGTTGTAAATCGGTCATCACTGTGGTACATTGAGAGTAGAACCGAGCCTGAGTTTCTACAAACTCGTATAAATGTCTCAAATGCGCTGCATGAGACGTGCCAAGTCCTTCCAAAAGAAGTTTCGTGATTTCCGCTTGTCTGTCGAATTCAGATTGGGCAATTCGCAAATCTCGTTCCGCCTAAAATTTCAAATAAACTGGAGTCTTTGAAATTTTGATTACTTATACCTGTTCCAGGATGATTTCTGGAGGCACATCGTCTTTTCCCTTCAGCGGCATTATTTAACATTTTTATTTAAACAAGTAGCTTAGGAAGAATGGAAAATTACTCACCGCCGTTTGCCCTAACATGCTTCGTGCCTTTCTCACGCGATTTTTACACGCGTCCAGATCTAATCTGAAAACAAATTTGGCTTCAATTTATTTAAAAACCAAATTGACAGTTTAAACCTTTTCAGTTCTAAAGTGTTTTGTTCCTTTAAAATTGCTTTCATCTCTGTGTCAAGAAATTTCCTCAATGGATGAGTAAAACACATTCCCGCGGATCCCACAAAGTCCCTTTCAATTTGCCCCAATTTCTGTTCCCACTGACCGACTTTAATAAGGGCACCCCCATATGCACTGTTTGACCCTAAAGTTGTTCCTGCTTCAACCATATCCAGGCCTTAAATATACATTTTAAGAGTGTGCTTTTATAATTTAAACAGTGAAATTCACCCAAATATTCTAGATTGCTTAATCTTGAAGGTCGTTGTTTTTCGATTTTCTCATAAACCAAATCTTCAATTCGATTTCCAGGATTTGGTACCAGTACGGCTTCAGCATTTTCCACAATTCGTTCCGTGTATTTTTTTGTATTTTCCGCTCGTTCCAGTAAAGTTTTCAAATTCGCATCCAATTCAGTTTTATCGGATTTTCCCAGTTTTTCTTCAGTAAACTTCATAATTGCAAAAAGGAAGTTTGAAATTTCCGTAGGTGTTTTTAAGAAAGGATTCCTACCTGCACAGCCCTACTAAGTACAGTTCCAGCATCTTTGACGATATTCTTAAAATTAAAATTCATCATTATTTCTGGAATTTAATAAAAAATTTCCTCGAAAAAGAGGAAATTTTCGTATTGATTTAAAATTTAACAATGAAATGTCAACACATAACCCTACTTTTACTTCTTCATCTTTTAATTCATTGTTAAAGTTTCCACTGTAGACGTATAAATTATATATTAGGCAATCTAGAACACTTGTGATAAATGATAATTAGTACGACTGGTTGCATACGTAAAAAAATACAGGTAAAGGGGACATCTATTGGTGAATGACCATACGCTCCATTGCAGTGCGGTTCGTCCTCGAAAATCCATTAAACGGAAATGAAAAAAAAAGTCTGAAAATTTCACCAAAAAAAAAACTAAGTCAATAGTCTTAAATTGAACCAAATAACCGGTGTGATTGAACACCATGTTCTATAATCCCCTAAAAGAATAGATTAATAAGTTAGACCTAGGAGCAATCCAGTAATTGGAGGATGTTGTTTTTTTCTTTTCATTAAATTGTTTATGTGTTGAACGTGGACTTGTACGCGTTTTGTTGCGCTTGTGAGAATGCGCCTTAATTGTTCATCATTAATAGTTGTTACGATTTTCTGGGCCTTTTACATGGAAAATTCATGGGGAAAAGCACCCAGAATTGGTGGAGGAGGACGAGCAGGAGGTAAATATATAAGAAAAAAACCAAATAATATTTGTTCATTTTTATCGAATATTTACGCGTTTGTAGCGAAATTTGGTATAGGACGCTTGTACAGCGCTCGAATCCCCGTCACCATTCAGCACTCAGACCCACAATCAGCCACTTATTACCAACACAAAGACGTAAAAACACCTAATTATGCTATAAGAAAAACAAAAATTTGTCATTTTTCAGGGCGCTAAGATCGTCAAGTCGAGCCACTTCGATTTCGAGTATATGCTAGGGCGGAAAATCACATTTTTCTGCATGGCTCAAGGTAAATTATCATAAAATAACAAACAAACTAATTCCATCTCATCAGCTAAAGAAACCGACTGAAGGATTTTGTTTCAGGAATACCTCGGCCGGAAATAACATGGTTTAAAGACGGGATCGAATTGTACAATCACAAGTACTTTCAGGTAAGAAAACAAGTAATTTTAGCACATCTCAATTGAAAAATTGTTAAAATAAACAGGTACATGAATGGACGGAGGGAAACGATACGATCAAAAGTAAAATGGAAATCGACCCAGCCACCCAAAAAGATGCAGGTTTTTACGAGTGTCAAGCAAACAATCAATACGCCATCGATTATAGGGCCTTTCGAACTGATTATGCCATGCTTACCTATTAAATTCTGATTATTTTAACCTTTCGAATAAAGCTTCGGAATTGGAAAATTGCTTTTTTTGAATCCAATGATCAGCCCCACATGAAATTGAGCTGTTTAAAACAATGAAGGCGACCTTCCTGGATACGAGTGCAAAACTATTAAGGCAACAATAATATTGATTGAAAACGATTATATTTAATAGTAAACAAAGGGGAGGGAGGAGGGAAGCGCGCAAAAAATAGCGGTTGGGGAGATATGGAGACCATTATCCAGAAATATTCTTTACAATGAACATCTCCTGTGCCATACTCCTTGCGTTGCTTGTTATCGGTTTAATTGGGGAATCAGAGTCGAGGCGAGGCCGGGGCAGAGGCAAATCAAAATCCAGGGTAAACTTTCTCAAATTTTATTCTTACTCGACTCCTCTGTGTTTAATTCGTTTGAATTTTGCAGTTTCGTATAGGAATGCCCATTACTGGAAAATACCGCGATTCAGAATCAGACAAATATTACAACAATGCCAATGTAAGTGTATCCAGGTTGTTTGCAAAGGTCTTATTTTAAATGATTTGATAATATTTTTAGGGTGCCAAAATAATTTTGGCTTCGCATTTCGATTTGGAATACGTTCTCGGCAATAAAATATTTTTTATATGTGAAGCCAAAGGCAATCCAAGACCGCACATCACTTGGTTCAAGGATGGAAGTGAAATTTTCACTCATCAGTATCTACATGTAAGAATGCTTTAAGTTTTGATAGGAATTTCAAAGAAAATCGCCATTTTTAGATCCACGAGACCCAATCTGGAGAGGGCAAGCTAAAAAGCAAATTGGAAATTGATCCGGCTACGCAAATGGATGCAGGTCTTTACGAATGCACTGCTGACAACATGTACTCGATCGATAGACGATCGTTCAAAGCCGATTTCAGCATCACTTTCGATTAAATTATGTTTTAGTTGTAATCCGTATTCCCAATGAATATAAATTAATCCCCCTACGGATATTACCAAAATCCCCACAACTCCCTAGGCTATATATAAACGAAATTCTTGCATTTTAATACGTTTTATGTTGCCTTCAGGACTATCAATAGTCGTGTCAATCACATGAGTCCTGTTCTTATCTAAGTCTTTTTCCTAATTATCAGTAAACATTTGTAAATTAAGATCTTTTTCTTTTTAATGATCATAATGTAGTGGTTACTCTTACAATCAGAGCAGTAAGTAGTTGTAGTTGAGTAATTCAAGTAATTTTAATTCCACTGGAGTGTAAAGGTACCAACGTTTGTTGGCAGTCCTGATTGCTTTGTTTTCTTCTCATTCGAATTTTCTATTTTAAACTAAAGAAGATTAGAGAAAGCTTCTATAAAAGAGTAATACCGTGCGTTTGAAAAAATTTCCGGTCAAGTAGACTTTGGAATTATTTAACACCGAGTCCGTATATCTATGATATGTTCTTCTACGTAATCTCGAACATTTAAAATTAAATACGACTCTGCTTACCTTCTACTCTGTGCTCTATCGCTTGTATATTCTGTTATCATTATTGGTCGGATTTTATTAAAAATAGCCTTTGTCAAGACTCCATGGATTAAGTCCACTTTTTAATCGTTTAATATTTATATACACATTTTGCTCAAATTGCTGACCTTATATTGACGGAGATCAGCAATTTAAGCAAAATGTATAAATATTAAACGATTAAAAAATAATTTTGACTTTTATTTCATGCAGTGGCGTAACTATACCGGTTGAGGCCCGTGACAAATTAATCGGATAGGGCCTTCTCCCAACCGATATAAAGAAACTCAACCAACGTTAAAGTTTTTTATTATTTTATAATAAATTTTACTAAATGTTGTAATAATAAATATTAGGATCTTCCTGTGCTCACTGCCCGGGGCCCCCTTCTGGCTGGGGGCTCATGGCATTTTGCCGGCCCTACCATCCTATTGTTACGCCACTGATTTCATATCAAAGAAACATTAGTATTCTGCTCGTATGTAAAAATCTTAAGCCATTTAGAAGTTAAAAATGAATACTTGTGTTGTTTTTGTAAACTTTGACAGCCTGTATCTCGGAAACGAAGCATTTCCGGACCCATATTCATATGAACTTTTTCCCTTAAAATGATGAGGTCTATCACCCATTTCAATTTGATCAACGATGCACCAAACACCCTATATTTCAGATTACTATCGCTATTTTTAAAACACCAACTTCCAAATATTATAATTAATAATGACGAAAATGTCAGTTTGATGATTTACTTTTAATGCCTGTTCACCAAGAGACTCCATGGATTACGTTGAACGTGATATAGATGAGTCCTCCCCTCTATCTGGTTATTTTTGACTTAATATAAAACCACATATCTGGAATGGAAAAATTAAAATTGTATTTCAATACTGTCTTTTATAATGTGGATAAATTGTTTAATAATATCTAACTCTGGATAACACTGTGGATCACTTGTGGAAATTTTTTTGAGAAGATCGGCAATTTTTGCCAAAGATATTTTTAATCGGATCTTAATTGAAATCTGTGGGCATTACGTGTTTTAACCTTAGATTTTGCAATATTTTATGATTTTTATATTTTCTATTGTTTAATAAAGTTCTTTATTGATGGGAGAACGATATACATTTCATTTTTAACATATTTAAAGTGCACTCGTGTTTCCTATTAAGTTATTGAATAGAAAATCCATAATCTTCAGCAAACAATTGCCCATTGTAGGTTACAAAGCGTAGAAAAAAAAATAAAGAAAATTATTTTTTTGATTTTAGTCCTGGAATACTGTTTATTGTACATAAAATTTATGTGTTCGTTTCATTAAAAAGCCTGGGTCTATTAAACAGCAATAACACTGCAGGGTTAATGTCAATAAAAATTCGCTCCTTTATCTATCGTTGTTTATTAAAGAATTACACTATTTCGTCATAGATTACTCCTTTTTGGTTATTTTACAGTTACATACATCCCGTTAGAAGAACAGGGGATCAACATTTATTTTTATTTAAAAACAGGGAGATTGCATTCCCTGCTGTTTTTTAATAAAATCCAGAGAATGCGACCTCTCGTATTAAGTTTTCACCCCGTATCCCTCTAACGGGATATACGCAACTACAAAATAACCAAATAGGAATCTATGACAAAATAGTGCAATTTTTTAATGAAAAAGGAAAGATATTCATTTTCTATTCTTCTTCGGGAGTGAGGTTACATGTTGAAAACAGAAAATATATTACATATTAATGTTCGTGTTATACGCTTAATTGCTTATCCGCGAATCGGCTGCAAATATGATGAAATGGTCGTAAACCGAATTGGTCGGGAACCGAATCGGTAGTCACATGATAGGTAAAAGTAAATAGAACAGGTCAAGTGTAGTTTGAGTAAAAGTTTATTATTAATAAAACAGTATACATTAAAATTACAATTGAATTTGTTTATTTAAATTTAAATTTAAATGCACGATTTTGAGATTTTTCAAAACAAAGTAAAAAGTTTTGTTTTATTTTAATTCTCATTTACAATTTGATAAAACAACAATAAGCAAATCGGATAAAACCTATCATATTATACAGGATGTTCTCAAATTGCGTGACCAAAATGGTACCGAAGATTACTTGCGTAATCCAATTTAACTGAACTTGCCTTTTTTTTTAGTCCAAAAGTTGATAATAACAGAAATACATGGTGTCAAAGTTGAAAAAGTAAACCACATTTTCTTTAATATCTCTCGACTACTTCGAGTTAATTTCACAAAATTTAGTATATGGATTTTTATTTTTGGAATGAGAAACTCGAATTTATCAACGATTTTCTTATATCTTCTAATGTAAACAGAATTACAATAAATTCTGGATAGTTTTCTTAAGTAAAAAAGTTGAAATAAAAACACCCGTGGGATCAAGAATGAGTTATTGGGGCTAAAGAGGTAGCAAATGACTCCTCGTTTCGGCCAAGTCAATTGAGTCATTCACAGGACAAATCGATTAACTTCATAAAAGAAAAAGTGAAAGGATTCGATGAAAAAATGTGCATATTTTTTTTTATTCTGTCGCTTAATGACGTTAATCTTTATTATTGGGGAAATTCAGTATGAATATAAAAAGGTATGACTGAATCAATTACTTTCAAATTTAAATTTAAAATAATTCAAAAAGTAGAGTTAATCGATTTGTCTTGCGAACGGCTCAATTTGGCAAACGAAGCACCAAGCCCCCGCTATATTAAAAATAATTGAATATTAATTTATAATAAATATTATATTAAAATATTTTTATTGTTATTATGATATATTGTATCATTAATAATAATAAATATATAATAGTTCAATCTACTTTATTTTATTTTATTTTTAATTTAATGATAATTATCATAAGTTATAACTTATTAGGTCTTTTCGCGGTAGCGATTCTAAACTGATTCTGAGCCATTATGCGTAGATGGCCAAAATTCGTATCCTGAATGTCAATTTTTTGGGAAATTTACTTAGTTTAGGGTGGTTTAGGGCAATTTAAGGACGTCAAGGGAATTTAAATCGAATGTAAGCAAAATTAGGAAGTCGTGGAAACTTTTTTTTTGCTTTTTATAGATCTGTTCCAACCCGCGTCAGAAACTGTTCGCTGACGGTCAAAAATGATCGATCAAATTAATATTGAATATTGAATTGAATTACTTACTTGTGAATGTCAGTGGGTGTTAAACTGGTTGATCATTATTGACTGTCAGCGAACGGTTTCTGACGCGGATTGGAACAGACCTTATAATAACGGTTTTCCAATAGGAAAATACGTTTAACAAAGAAGAAAGAATGACTTCAGAATTTTTCGCACTGATTGTTGGTAACACTAAGTTTAGAATCAGTTCAGAATCCATACCGCCAAAAGACCAATTAACAATTTTTTTTACTAGATTTTATTTTGCTAATATTGGCGACCCTGTCCAACCTTTGACAGATGGAAATGTCTGCAGATACGTCAGAAAAAATGGCGACGTCTAACGTGTCCCCCAACGTAGTTTTAGAAGTAAACGATTCAAGTCCGGAGTTCGAGATTCAACCTCAAATTCTAATAAAAACTGAGTTTTTGGAAAAATTAGAAATCGATTTGTCCGTAAAATGTCGAGGATGTTTCACAGAAGACCCGGAAATGTATTATTTGTATACGGTGTTCGATCAACAATTGAATTTGGCTGATATTTTGAGGCAAACCACAAATATTGAGGTAAAATCATCCTATTAAACAGGAAATTAATTGCTTATTGGACTATTTTCAGTGCGAGAAAGATGATGGATTTCCACCGTATTTGTGTGCGAAATGCACCTCATGCATCGTTGACTTTTTTAACTTTAAAATCCAATATCAAAAGACAGAACTCTATATTAAGACTTTATTGGAAAAAGACGATTTTAAAGTTAATACACCAGAAGAGAATATAAGTAGCACTGACAGTAGTTCAAATGAAGAGTCTAATCAGACTTTTACAGAAGTAAAAATACGTGATGATTTAACAGACGTCAAGAAACTAATCGGTATAGTTTGGCTTAAATTTAGCAACTAAAAGCAATTCCAAGCATTTCAGAAGTACCTCCAGGTATATGTCAGTTATGCCAAGAAGAATTTAGTTCTGGAATTGAACTGGAAAATCATGAGGTCAAAGAGCATGGGAAAAATCCGTTTACAAAATATGACGTATTTAGAAATTTAATTGTTGCAAGTGAAAAAGCTTCCCTACAAGAAAGAAAGAGAGCAAGATTAAAGAAATATCACTTGAAAAAGGATGCATTAATGAATTTGCCAGGAAAACTATGTAGAATTTGTAAAGCAAAAGTTCAAGAAGAAGAGTTTCAAATGCATTGGGATAGTCATAAAGTAAGGATGAGTTTTCATTAATTTTTCTTCATGGCTTATTAATGATTTTATTCCAGATTAATATTTGTGAAGATTGTGGCTACAGGTGTATCAAAACGGCTGATTTAAAGATTCATCGGGCGTCTGTTCATAGTGAAGAAAGGAATTTCAAGTGTGGTTTATGCGAAAAATCATTTAAAACCAAACCGTTATTCAGAAAGGTACAATTTACAAATTATCCAAGTTGTGTTTAAATTTAACTCTATATTATTTTTTTTTCTAGCACCAGTTGGTCCATTCGAATCCGAGATCCTACTGCTGTGAAGTATGCGGCCAAAGATTTAACGACAGTGGCATTCTAAAAACTCACATTCAGTTAAAACATATACGTTCTCGAAATTTTATTTGTCCCATTTGCGGCCTTTCGTTTCCAATGAAATCTACGCTGGATAGGCACATTGTACGACATAATAAAAATCGTCCCCCGAAATTTTTCTGCGATATATGTATGTGAAGTGTTTCAACTTCAAATCGTTTATTTTGTCATGTTTCAGGTTCAAGCCCTTTTAGAGATAAATCGTCCCTTAACCGACACCGTCTCGTGAAACACTCTACGGATTATGTACGGCCCGCTTGCGAGCTGTGCGATAAAACTTACAGTTCGAAAACTAAATTGAAATTTCATATGGAACGACATCATTCGGAGGATTTGTGGAGGAAAAAGGGCGACAACGGTCAAATTATCGAAATTATTGGTATTGAAGATGATGATGGTGGTAGTAGTAGCGATGAAGATATGACAGATAGTGAAGAAATTAGTGATAATGAAAAGGTAACGATTTAAAAATGTCTTTCTATTTGCCTGTATATAAATAGTTCTAGTATACAGGGTATGTTTTATTAATTCACCTCTTTGTGTTGCTTATTGTCAAAAGGCCCATATTACGGCAGCAAGCAGCGAATAGGAATGTGAGTTATTTTGGGGATGAAATAAAACTCGAGATAAAATGGAGAGAGCTTTACTTTTTCAATGTTTTACAATATAGCTGACAAGACACATAATACCTATACATACACAAGGGGGGATGACTGAGTATTACACACTGACAGACATATGTAATTCCAAATGACTTATTTACAAGATGCACAGTCAGTAGTAGTATTTAAAGGGGGGGGGATTTATTTTCAAGAAAGTCTCTTCTACACGGTTAACAAGGCAGAATTACGTCTTCGTCCGGGGAGGCGACAGAGACGGAAAGAAAGAAAAATGAAATCCGTAATTTCTCGCTTGTTTTCGCCTTAAAATATCTATCAGCTACATGTCGGGTAATCGATGCGCCTGCGCACCGATCCCGAACGCACTTGTCGCAGCGCCAGCGCTTCACGGTCGAGTGCGCCACCATTGCGTCACTTTTTCAGTGAGTTTCCTGCAGAGGCCTGCCAGCCTCCGTCACATCGGGCCGGCCGACTCTGTTTCCGACTCGGCATCGCCTTCTTCTAACGTAACCTGTAAAATTAATAGTGAAAAATTAGATTTTTGTCCAAGTATGTACAATTCAATGTCTTACTTGAAAGCGTATTCCGGACCGTTGAGGATCCCCGGATTCTTCCTCGGCCGGCGGACTTGCTGGAATAGCACTCTGGTACCAATCGCGATTTTCCTCTAGGGTGTCGAGTATATCCTGTGCATCGGGATGCACCAGGTCCGCCCAAGTTTCCCATAATGGGTGTACGATGTAATCGATGAAGCCGACCTGTGACTTCTCGATGGTGGCCGAATGCCTGTCGCACATGGGTGATATGTCCATGTGAGCTTCACGTTCCTTGTCTCCTTGACGGAAGAATTCTTCCATTAAACGTTCAACCCAAAGCCTATAACAAATTTTCAAAATGTTATTTTTTAATGAACAAACCCTTGGGAAATATGAATTAGCTCACCTGTACAACCTTAAAGGCTTAGTGGGATTACTTAAATCAGCGCAATGCACCAAATTTTCCAAAACCTGGATGCGGTCCGTGTAATTATCCAGCAACAACACGCCACTACCAGCCACTTTTTTCGTTTCCACCATAGTTTTCAGATCGGCAAGCAGGCTCATGTGTTTCGACATATCTGTGCTTAACACCATATCAATGACCATTTTCCTTAAGGTCTGTCTCTGTTTCTTAGTCATATTTAAAAATATATCGCAACCTTCGTTGCTCAAAAGCTTAAACGCAACGGCCAAATGATGATTCTCCAACACGCTTTCATCGTTATACATAATTGCTAATTCGGAGCTGGAATTAATCAGGAACTGATTCGTCAGACCTGGATGATCTACGTCGTGAACACAGGCCGCGAATAGAGCTGCCGTGATTTCCAATGGGGTAAAAACCGATTCCAATGCGGGAGTGTTAAGGAGCACGTGGGTACTCTGAGTGACGTCGGCTGCGTGCAAGGAATTATGGAAGGGGTTCTCTTTAACATAGTGATCTTCGACGGTCATTATGTATGTTACAAAGGTCTTGGGAGGAATTAGCATAGTCTTTAGAAGATCTCTACTCGTGAAAACCGTGTAGGCGACACACGTTAGGGGACGCTCATTGCTCAGTTCACCGATTCGGAACATGTCCACGCCCCACCGGTCGATTTCCATTAAACATTTGCCTAAAAATTTCAAATCATTAGATTAGATATTTTTATAGGTATAGGATCAGTGTTACATTGACTGTTTTGCACTGGAGGGTGGGGGTTTGTTTAAGGGAGAAAAAATCTTCAATAAATTACGATTCGGTAGGACATTTTGAATACTGATTTGCATTTCTGGCTTAAAATTCTCCCTGAATTCCCTCGAAACCGAAATCCATATCGTTGTTTTATAAATAAACATCAACTTTTTACAATTTAAGTCCTGATTAAAGAGGGACCGCAATGTATCGATTCGCACCCCTTATGTGACGGCAATTTTTCTTTTTAATTCCTAGTGTCTCTCTCTTCCAGGGTGAAAGCGTCATCGCTTTGACGTCAATGAAACCTTCTCCACCTCATTTTATTCTTTTTTTAATTCTTCGATATACATACCTAATTCATCCTCATAAGGAGTTTCCACTCCATAATTGGGTAATCTTTCTCCAGTAAAGGAGTTGGTGTGACACAACTTCCGGTTCACTCCACTGATTTGGGACATAGTGGAGGCCGGGGGCCGGGGGCGCTCTTTACGTGGCGCCCCCTTAACGGCCACGGCCACGGCCCCGGTCGTCCCTGCCGTCGGAGTTGATTCGACCGCCTCATCAAGTCGGAGCACCGAGGGGATGTCCAATTCTTGTTGTTTGTCCAGGAACGTCGAGCAAATGTATTCGGATATTTGATTGCCCGAACGGCTCGATTCGGAAAAGTGGGACAGTTCCTTGTTCAGCATACGTTTGAACTGAAACAGTAAAAATTTCAATTTAGATTTAGTGTTAGATTTAGAGTCGAAACCAAAATAAAAGGAAGTATTTACCAACTTTCAAGCCAAAACACGGAGGAGCCATGGTGCTTTTTTTTTATATTTTTGATGTCTTGAACTCGTTAAAGTCTACGTGGCAAAAGTTCAACTAAACAGGCAACATTTCTCCGGCCAGCCTTTATCTAAGTACCCTCTTATTGACATTTTCACACTTAATCCTAACAATTCATTGTTTCGGTACGATAACATTAAGCCTTCCAAGTTAAACAAGGCATTTACATTAAAAATGCAGCTCTAATAATTTATGTAATCAAGTAAACAGGTTGGTTTTTTTTCTTGCAAAAACCCAAGTGTAAATTTAATGTAAAAATGATCGTTTTGCAAATATATATAGCAAGCTAGCTACGTCATTTTCTTATTAAAAAAAAATATGTAAATGTATATTTATATGATTGTCAATAGTGGCACGAGGTCTGAGCATGCAGTCCAATTTCAAAGAGCCGCCCGTGATAAAATTGACAGAAGAAAGTTCAAGAAGACATTGCCTACGTCAATGCCGGGGGTCAAGTAGATTGTTGTTGCAAATTGACCCCCACAAATTGTAAAATTATCTTTTCCTTTAACCTATATCATTTTTTTGATGCTATAAATACTATACCAACTGAGAAAAAATTTAAATTAATAATAGTCCTTCGAAAGGATAATTTACTGACCTTTGACACGCTAATATTTATCATACCTTTACCTAAATGTAGCTTATCTGAACAGTGAATTACGTTACGCAACATTATGACGAAGCAAGCAAAGTCTCTTGGCATTTTCTAATTGTGATTCATAGAGTTCAATTCATTATTAAGGGTTTAATCGAATTTTTAATTTTTCCCTCCCAAAAAAAAAAAAACCTACCTTCATTTCGACAATAGCAGCAGTAATTGCGATATCGGTCATGATATTCAACCACGGTAAATCGTTGATCAGTTTATCGGAACTGGGGGGCACTCTGGATAAAATATCGAAGGTCTCCTGAGACACTGATTTTTTTAACAATCTGTGACGACCGGACACAGGAACGTCCTCATCATACGACACCATTGTCAAAAAATTGAAGAAAAACCAAGAAAATGGCACCAGTAACAAAAGACACTTGATTCATGCAAAACAATAACAACGATGTTCTTTTTGTACTAGCAAAACGCGAAACAATTGAAATCGAAAAATTGATTAATTTCGTTTAATCGCGATCTTTAACGATGTGTAGTATACAACCAATTGACTGCGATTCTACTAGCCTGCAACTGTGCAGGAACGAGGTCCGCGCGATCTTAAATACAGAACTTGTGACGCTTTAAAGTGGCGGGCTCGGTGTGTTATCGGGATGCAAACAAAAAAGAACGCGTGTCGGTTGTTTCGCTTGGAGATTTTGCTATTTTTAACTACCGATTTTCTTCTTGGAACAATGCTAACAGAGAGGATAAACGGAGTTTTTGGTATTGACAATATTTTGGGAAAATTATCGATTAACAAAATTTCCTTTCGAGTGGGCGCAATCGTTGGAAGACAATACCAGGACATGAGGTTAAAGAGTGGGGGGGGTTTTAAATTGCTTGAGAAGTGTGCGTTTTATTTTGCAATTATACAATTGACAACAATTCATTCTGTCTGTAATTGCGCCTTTCTAATTCTATATTTAATAATTTGGAATTAGAATTTGAAATTATGCTAGACTGACGAGAAAAACAGAAAATTCCAACAAAGTTATAGGTAATGCGAAATTGTGTATATGGAAATCGTAAGAATAAAATAATCCATTCAAGAGGATTACGTGAAGAAAAGTAGGAAAAAGAAGTTGGGCACTTGTCATGTACACACATACATATGTTACATTAAAATATTTTTAAAAGTGCTTTGCATTACTTATTCGCATAGTGAATTGTCAAAATATAAATAATAAATAATAATGAAATTAAATTGTAATAATGGGGCATGCGCAAAAACAATTTCAAGATAAACATTGCAATACAGCAGTAGGAAAAGTTTTGTGATTTTCTGATTTCGATCGGGTAATGAAATTGACCAACTGGCCACTACGCACGAAACTTTTACATACAAATGCTCTTTACGTCTGTAAGAAAATTACGAATTTTCAAGTCTTGCTGGTGCAACAATTAAAAATTTTTGAATTTCTATTAATACACTTAATTAAAAAAAAAAAGACACAGTTACTCACTTACTTCTCAGAATATTGACAGCATAGGATTTATATTATGTTCAAGTCTAAAGTTGATAATATTATCATAATTTTTCTATTTTACATATAGATTAATACAAATAAATATTGCACAAAAAATATGCAAAATATGAATAGTTTAAATGTATTGTGTGCTACATTCAAGCATAATTCGACNAATAGGACTTTTTTGTCTTAGAATGACCCAAGGAATCACACCCTGAAGTTACGAAAAGTAATTATGAAACACCCTGTATATTTTACAAATATATATGTATATGTATATATATGTGTGAAAGGATCTAAAATCTAGAATTTATATATCATTATTAGGATATTTCAACGAATATTGCATAGATATTAACCTATCATCTATGTACCTTTCTAAATTTGCACATTTGGTTCAATGAAAATTTCATAATGTAGAAGCAGTTGTTTGAGTTAAACACGCTGACGTGTGTTCGCCTTTTTACGTACAATTATTTACCGAAAATAATGAGCAAACAAAAGAACAAAGACCGTTAAAAAACCTAAAAATGGCTCGAATTTAAGATTTGCGTGAATGTGTTGTAAAAATAATTAATTCTGAATTTAATGCGTCCAATCTGTGACTCTAATTATACGTATAAGGTTTGATCGTGTCTATCACACTATACTTGGTGTAAAAATTGCCACGAAACAAAAAAGAAAAACTTGATTCTATTGTGATGAGATGTCTGATTAACGAGGGCGAAACAAGTGTTCGGACCGAGATTTATAAACAAAACCAATGAGTTCCCAGGTATTCTAAAAATGCATAACGCGTAATATTTCGCGTAACAAAAACAGAAATCCGAAAAACCCATTAGAACTTTTCGGTGTAAACCAATTCGATATTTTGTTGTTTTTCCGAACGAAAACTAATTCGGGGAAAATGAGTTTTTCCAACACTGGCCCACATTGGCAACCTGATTTGGAGCATTTTCGAACGCACAGTGCCATGTTCCTTGTTCCTGTTTTCCTGACCAATGATTCCGGCAATTTTCTATTTAAACTGAACGAGAGAAACTTCAAACAATTAAGTGGGAATTCTGAAAGATATGCAATTTTAGAAAAATGCATTGCCTCGTAAATTGGACAGCTAAACAGGACAGACAACTGTTGTTTATTGAAATCGAGCTGTCCGGAAAGAATTCTAATTTTATAAGAGATTCGATTTTTGAATTAAAAAAGTGTCGAGTGAAGAAATAGATAAAAAAAAACATATTTTTATTCGTTTCGAAACGTTTTGAAAAACTGAGAAAAGAAAAAAAAATAATAGGATAAGTACGTGACAGTGGCCATGTTAGAGAAAACAAAAATTTGAAAACAATTAGAGGACCGTAGGTTATTTTTTTCACAGTTATTGAACAAACATCCGCGTTTATTATCAATTGTTTGTCTGGTTGTCTTTACAAAAGGCACTTGAGACTTTTTCCGAGTAATTTTTCCTATTGCCAGCAACCATAATAACAAACTATTGTATATTATTCACAAATAGTAAACATTTCGAATGAACTTAAAATTATCAATATTTTCGATTTGAAACAATTAGATTTAATGTGAAGGAGGGTGTGTCGATTGATTAGAAATTCCCGAAAGGCTGTAATCTATTACGCTCAAAAAAAACATCAATGCGTCTTATAGTCTAATGCTATAGTAGCAAATATGGTGTGATTTGTCAAATTCTAGGAAAGATGAGTGGATCGTCAACAACATATTGATATGTATCAAAAGCAATAAAAATCAATTTAGACGCGATTCAGTTAATATTAGATTTTAAGAAATTTTAATTTTGATTTACTATGTATTCAAATAGGTTCAGTAAATTCATCAATACATCAATAAAAATGAAGATAGAACATGAATGAAATGAAGAATTTTTTAATAGCCGCATGCCCTCTTCAAATGTACCCGGAACCTGGGGCAGTGGATGCGAGGTCATCAGTTAAAAATTCAGATAACGAGTAGCAAAGACGTCAGAGTCGCAAAATGAAAGATTACGAAAGAATGTTGGGTATAGCAACAAGAAGATCTGACGCTTTGGATGTGGATGGAAATCGTACAAATCATAAACCGTTCTGGTTGCATGTATTAACGTTTTCTTCAAATGGAACAATGAAAACTAACAATAGCCAATTAAAAAAGTAGAATAAATAGTTTGAGAACTAAAAACTAATTCTTAGAAGACATTTCAACTTTGAAAGTAAAAAAATATATATATTTTACCATTTCTTCAGTTATAATTGTTAGAAAATAGAGGGCAATCTACAGTGGATCTCCGATTAATTAAACTAAAAAAATTAATTTGAGATATAATTGAAAACATAAGTGGATAAAGGTATCAATGTCACATTTTTCTAAAAAATGGTCTAATGTCGTGTTTGAGTACTCCATGTATAGATTTAGATAGCAATTAAAAGAAATCCCCTAGTTTCGTTGTCTTCTGGAAATTTTTAGATGCTAAATGTGTCATATTGCATATAGTGTACATGTTATGTAAAAATTTTAATGTCAATTTACTCAAAAAATTCAAAATGTGACATAACATCTTTATCCATTTATATTTTCAATTATCAGATATCTTCAAATCCTTAAGACAATAATTTCTTCATATACCTAGCATCTATTATTTGAAATTGTACATTGAAGATTTTAAGACATTCTAGATAACTAATAACAAAACATGCTTAGAATAAAGTGAAGAAGTTATAAGATCACTCGGGACACGAAGCCATTTATTAAAATAAAAAAAAATTTATAGATTCAATGACAGCGAGGGCCACATATTTAAACTTTTGTTCGTGCATTTGACCTAAAAGTTATTTCAGCTCCAAGAATAGAATCTAGAGAACCTTAATCATACAATGTAGATTTCGAATTCGATAACGTAAATTTCGATGCGTTCTAAATAGATTAGAAAAATAATTTACTAATTTTTAGAATTAGAACAGGGGGCCATTAATTAATTACATAAGTTATTACGCATTGGCCTAGAAGCTACGGCTAGTCTCAGTTCTTCTAGATTATAAAAAAAAAATAAATTGAATCTAGAATATCATCATTCAATTTAAAGTGAAATTTGAAATTTTAGATTAAATATTTCAAAGGGTTCTAAGTAAGTTATAAAAATATGTTTCTACTAATTGTAAGTATCTAGAATTTTATACGTAGAACCATTAATCATCAGGGATCATTTATTACTCATGTCATCTATTAAATTTTTATACATACATATAGAAGTTTCTTTGGGTCATTTATTCCTATTTTGAAAAAGAAAATCTAGAAAATTATCGTCATAGGCTAAAGTTATAAATTCTAGATTTGGAATTTAAAATTGCAGAAAAATAAAAAAAAATTAGAATCAATTGATTTTTAAAAGCTGTGAAATGAATTGGAAATATTTTTGAATTTTATGAATTTTAAAAAATCAATTGGTATTTGAACTCAAAAAGCTGAATAGTATAATGCTTATTGGTAGAAACTGAAAATTGTTCTATCTATTTTGTAAAACAAATATGTAATTTATGTAGACAAGAATGTCATACTTTAATCATCAACTAAATTAAACTAGAAACATTCTAAATGCCTTTATTATCAAATAATGCACAAAACTCTCAGGGAAAACCTTATTTCCCTAACAGCAGAAGGAAAACACTCCAATTAAAATTCTCGGCCTGCAAATGCAAAAGCGCGTGCCGAGAGAAAATTTCAATTTGTTTGATGTGATGATGATGATGACGACGACGACGATGCCGGTGGTGATTTTTACTCGATTAGACTTGAGAGGTGAATGGCTTCGAGTGGCTTTAATTTGGAAAACATATTTTTTTCTTCACTCTCTCTATCTCCCTTTCTTGCTGTCATATAAACACAACACGAAATCGTGAAAATATTCAGAAAATTAATTCAACTTTTAATTAATATTATTCGTGAAAGTCGGTTTTTTTTCATTTTTTCGAATAAAAATAGATCGTTTTTAAATAAATATTTTTTCGGTTCGGGTTTCACGTGTACGTAGTATGTATGTACTTAGTTCTACCATTTTCTTTTTTTTTTTATTGAAATACTGTATGGAATTTCGCTTTGTCATGAAGTTATTAACCCCGGGAAGTATTCGATACACTGTCTAACGTTCATTGTTCCCAGAATAAACGTCAAAATTAACAAATAACGTTTATTTCTTTTTTGAAGATGTTAGATAAACATTAAATACAAGGACCAAATTGGTCAGAATTATAGTATGACGTCCATATTTTTACGGGGAAATGAAACTCTCGTATTTATATAAAATATAAAAATCAAATTTTCAAATTGAAATATTCCAAAAAATCTTTAAAGTTAATTGCCCCTTATCGAACAACTTTGACGTCTGACATTTATCTCCAAATATCGTCTCCAATCGTTTATCTTCCAGATAAAATTACCAGGATGTATGTCAAGCATTAATTTTGTCAAGCAATGCCCTCATCATTAACATATAACGAATTAATTCCCTTCTCGTGACCTAAAACATTTGCAATTTCGACTTTTGACATATTGGGGGCACTAAAATTGGCAACGCGCAAAATACAACATTTGGGCAAACAGCTTAATTAATCTAGTACAAGGTTTTCTGGCCTAGATTCTCCATTGTAATCGTTCAGATTTGTAAAAATTTACTTAATCTAATTACTGATGACTCATTAAACAAAATTTATGATTATTACATGTAATCTCTGACGTTTAATCATATGCTGATGGGTAATTGAAAGTGAACACTTTCCACTTTCCATTACGCATCGCACAGTAAACGTGGCTTTATAGGCTTTTTTTTGGGCTCAATTTCTTGGGAATTCAATGGAAAATGAATTCTCCATAAAAAAATAATAAAATAAAAAAAACCCGATGAGAATATGTAAATTTCCTGGGAAATATTTTTTTTGTTTTTACTAAAAAAACTCCCTTCTATACGTTGTTTTAAACAAAAGTGTATATACAGTGCTTTCATTTAAAAACGAACCACCCTAAATAACTTTTTGAAGTATGTATTATTTGAAAATTTCCAAAAACACGTCAATTGAGATGTCGAGGGGGAAACTTTTTNTTAATATTAATCCCATTTGATTTATTTAAAAAAAAAGGCAAGGACTCTATGGGGATATTAAGAGATTAAAAACAAATTTATTATTCAGGCGATAAACATTCTATTATACGAGGATTGTTCAATAGAAACACGTACGAGAAGGTATTGATGCTGTAGTATTAATCTCTGTATTTAACTATGACTTATGCATGACACACATAGTTTACAATCCCGATTTAATTCAATGAAATTATATTTTCAGTTTTACTTAAGATTAGTAATAGTTGTTTATAAATGGTTGTCAAAATCAACCCTTTTCACCTGGAAATTCGGAACCATTAGTTTTGGACGTGCTTAAACAGGCGTCGTTGCCTAATGACAATCAATTGTTGTTGTCATTTAGCGGCTATGAATCATCATTGTAACACACGATGAATATTTCGTACAATTAAATTGCATGCATGTAAATACTTTGAAATATGACCGTGAACCTCTATCTACATATGATAATACATTCAATTTTGAACTACGAACAATGCCAATAATGGTAAATTTTTATTTCAACAACAATAAAATGTTGTTGATTCCTAATTACGAATAATTTACGAGGGTCGAATTGGAACTGTGCTTGTCGGGCAATGAGTGAAAGTTCTTTGAATAAAAATGTAAAACAGTCATATGTATATGAATTGTAAGTAAAACCATATTGGGATTCAAGTTGTCAACTATCCAGAATGGGAAAAACAGAAATTTTGTTTTCTAACGACGCCATTCAGATATGTTGTTCCAATAAACTATGTAATATATTGAGCGAATTCCAATTCCATTCAGAACAAAAACATTTTAGGGTCGTTACTTGTCCGGCGATTGAAATGGAGAATGCGATTGTCAATGTCAATTGAGAAAATTTTGTAATATTTGTTGATATTGCTTGTGATTACGATTGTATTTTCAATGAACTGATATATGGAATGGCAGCCCATCATTTCCGCAATGGGCGGTTTGCGACGACCTCTCACAAGCTATTCTAGTTTTTAATTTGTCTCTCTCTCTCTATCCCTCTCTCTCTCTCTTGTATTGGCGTAAAACAAAATGAACAGATTTTTAAAGTTCTTCGGTAGGTAGTATGAAGTGAACATGACGTCAGAAAATGGCCACTTTCAACCTAACGTTTTACAAGAATTAAAGTTGAAATTTTTGCAATCAATAAAAACCAATTTGTGTTTACTTCAACCGTCCAGCACCGATTACAATACCTATTGCAGGAAAATTTGGAAAGTGTTTGCTTTTATAACATAAATATTGTCGAATTCCTTTCCGAATTATATAACGTGTTAAAGATGTGTCAGCCCAATTTTAACGCCCTTAAATTGTTGGAAAAATGATAAATTCTCTGTCTCATCGATAAATTTCTTTGTGCTACTTAACCATGACAACAACCTAATCACAAATTAAACATTGTTTTTATGGTGACGCTATTCAATAGGTAGTGAAGTAAATTTATTTAAAAGTTGTCGTTTTACGCTTCCCCACATGAAAGAAAAATACACATCTCTAGTCTCCTTAATGGTTCGACAAATAAGATAAGAAGTTAAGGTGGTAAAAACGTGTTTTACGTAGTTTTCACATATTTTTCAACGATATCTGGCTGCAAAATTCAATCTAAAAATAACGTTTTAAGGAGTGATTTCTAGCTGGCAAAAAAATTTACGACCAAAACAAGAAAATACTATAAAATTTCGAAAGATTTGATTTTGGCAACGTGCCATTTCAGTTACTTAAACATTTCCTTTTTGCTTTTTAGTAACTACTTTCCTACAACAAATCCACTCGTAATTTTTCGTTTGCTTAAAATTGTACGAACGTCAAATCCTAACCGTAATATTGCTAATCTTGACATCTGTGGTAATAGTGATGGTTTTTAATATAATTTCATTGGCATTCAAGTGACTGCCAGCCACAGCACTTTCCTAATTCTAGCCAACTTGTCTCGAGTCGACTGACATTGTTTGATGGACTTTCTATTGTTGCAACTGCATTATACTAATTTCCAATGTTCTGGCCAGCAAATTTACCAAAAAAAAAAAAACCAAAAGAAAAAAAACGGAAAAATCAAACGAACTTTTCAGGAAATTACATTTACATTGCGCCGTTGTTCAATTGATTAAAATAATAATCAGATTCGAGATTCAGAATTTGATTTTGTTGGACCTCCACGCTGGTTTTCGAGCGCAAAGTACATATGGGTTATTTTTAGTAATGTTTGCCCATTTCGCCTTTGATGAATTAACTAAATTTAACTTTCGAAAATAAACTTTTAGTTTTTTTTTTGGGTATATCCATCGAATTTGTTATTTCTTTTGGAAAAAAACCTAAAACAGATTATATTCGCGAATTTTTGCTCGTCGGTCAGGAACTTCAAACAGGAACTGAAAGTGTAGTAGTTTGAAATTGTTCTGCATAGCGTTAAAATGAAAATTATTTCGGGTTTTTCTATCGCAAATGTATTTACGACACGCAAATGTCATGTCAGTTTTTTATAGAAAGTGCATCTATCATCTCACATAGACATTAAAACTCTTTTTACAACTGTCTAATTTGTAATAAAAATATGTATAAATAGAACCTCTAGTGCTTTAAGAGGGCAGGAGAGGGGGGATCTCTTATTGCAAACACCAGAAACTTTTACAGTCGCCGTCGTAAATTCAAATTGCCTAAATCCTTAATATTTGCTATCCGTTTTGATTATCGTGCAGTTCTTGAGGATTCCGAATAATTTTTGAGGAACACACTCTGATCAGCTGTTTTTCTACAACTATTTGTTGATTTAACGATGATGAGTCTGAATATGATTCGAACATTTATTTATTCGTTGGGATTCATTTGACAGCATCAAATGATAAATTTCAAGTTTCACATTTTGAAATAAAACAAATAAAAAATGCATAATAGCAATAAATGGAAATTCGAATGAAAATTTTTGGGAGATAAATCGAATGCAGCGAGTGTCCAATGGGTAAAATTTTCCATTTCAATGGAAATCAAGGTTATTAAGCCTCCACAATAATACAATTCGGGCTCTAGCGGACCGAATTCATAATATTAAATTTTATCATATTTCCTTTTAACCCAAATATAATTTACTGCTGATAGTAAGACATAATCTCATCGTTAAATTCGGCAAAATACTCTATGTTTACCAAATAACATCTAGTAAAATTTTATTAAGATAAATGGGCATTTATTTAACCCTGTTGGGCTCAAGTTCTTATCATATTTCTAATTAAAGTGGTCAAGAACTTGATCCAAACACAAACAACAACAATTTGTTAAAAAGCATTCATAAATCGTAAAATGAAATTTACGATGCATTATTCCCCAGGAATGTTGTTCTGATAAAAAAAAACTGGCAGGAACAATTGCCCAACAAACACCAGAAAAACGATAAAATTTGGCAAACCAATCTAATTAACGTGTTCAACAATTCCTGGTCCAATTTTCATGTCTTGCGAAAAACACATTATTTATCCTACTAAAAAAAAACACACACACACCTTTTGTGTTTTCATTTAAATATTTCACTATGACACCGATGTGAATTATACAATCGAAGTCGGTAAGAAAACCTGCAAAACAATCCTCTATTTTTCAAAAAAATATTGTGTCGCAGTAGTGATTCACAACCACGTGCTCAACTAAAAGAAACAAAAAAAAAATAGAAACCAGTGCTCGTCCCGAATGCAAAAGGCTCCTCCGCTCAAAGCAGGAATGCGCTCATTTTCGCAAATACCATTGCGAAGCAGCAAAGGAAGAACGGATTAAATAAATGAATGTTCAGGGTCCAAGCGCTGAACAGAAAAATAGGAATGTGCTTCAAAAGAACTCCTGCATCAGAGAAATATTTAATTGGAAAATTGAATATAAAAATTAAACTGTAATGACCTTAAAAAGTGGTTTAATGCATCCTGCTGACGAAGAATTCTTACTTAACTGCGATGCGCCCCAATTGGCAATTGAAACATGTAATTTAATAAAATGGCTTTTTAGTGTACACGCCCTCCAATATGTCTAGCAATAAGTAGAAATCGGTCGTCGGCCACTCGAAGAGTTGGCAGCCCTACTCGGAAACAAAATTCATTTTAAATAAATGCATTCTTGCCGTTGCAAGGAAAATGCATTTTTCGGGGGAAGACAATAAACAATGAACTGAATCGACCATTGTCTTGCAGCAGGAAATTAAGTTTTTCCTTGATGTGGTGGAAGAATTTTTCGGAAACATTTTTATTTTTCATATTCGAAATCAGGTCGTATACAAATATGGATCTGCGGCCCAGGTAAATGTGCGCACCTATTTGGTCATGGATTTTTTTTTGATGTTACGTTACGTGGCAGGAGTCGCGGCGTTTCCTGGTGAAATTCCAATTTTGGACTTCTGATGTAATGGTACTGAAAATTTTGAATTCATTTATGCGAGAGCACAGAGCCGAAAATTAGCGTTTTAATTAAAATTATTGAAGGTGTTTTTTCTTTGAATTTCTGCAAGAACAGCAGGACGTATTTGCACCATTTACATTCAATAATTTTCGGCTTTGAAAATTAAATAATTTTCCTATGGTTGAAAACTTTCGTATTACGACTAAACAAGTTTTTAATGTGTTAATTAATTAGAATTTGAGAACATGGCTGCGTAATTAGACTGGCAATTTTGAAGATTTATGTTTTGATTAAGGTTTTCACCTCTTTCGAAACGTTAAGGCAAAATAGACTGAGTGGTTTTAGCTTGAAATTTAACAGTAACGTAGCATATGAATATTTGAAATTCCCAATACGTTTATCGATATCGAAATGGTTAATTTGGGAATACTTATCAGAACCCATACACACGAGTATTGAACTTTTAAAAAAACTTGTACAGCTATCGTGTCTGTGACGTAATTTGTGTTTACAGGGCACTCCTAAAGGTCAAATAAACAATTTCACAGCAATTTTTCGCAAATTACAAAAAGAAGTTCACTTCAATTATTAATCGATAAACCGGAGTGTACAAAACATACATACGTAAACCAACAGTCTTAAACCGTCTTTAAATGGCTCGCAAAAACAACAAAAAAAGGACATCTTTGTATGAACTAATTGCGTGATTGCTTGCAAATAAATCAGGTCTGCCCACGTCATAGGTAGGTAATCGAGAAGGTTGCCAATGATTTGATTATTTTGTTCAAATGATTAATAATATAATGTTCTTGGCGAAAGAAAGATTAATTGTGCTACTGCAGGAATTAGGAGGTAAGCAGGAATTAAGTTTTACTATTAATAGAAGAAATTAAATGAAAAATGGAGGAGGAAGAAAGAAAGAGAAAGACAGAATGAGAGAGAGAGAGAAAGACTTTTATCGATAATGTTCCGTAGGGCGTGAGGGGTGAAGTCGAAGTGTGATTTTTTGACAGGACCGTTGTATTTCCAAATGGACTTTATATAAATAAATTATTATTCGTATTAAATTTTTATTATTATGCTACATAAAGGTATGGTGCATTATGTTTATGGAAAACGCTGAGGAATTTTAATGTTCCACCGAATTTCGTGTGTGTTTATAAAACTAAATCTGCTCAGATTGAATAGTTCATAGTCCTCAATACTTTTGCCAAAGACTGTACGTATTGTTAAATTAATTGTGAAAATACTTTTTATTACGGTTGCAACATGTGTTAAAACTCTTAATACATTCAATAATATCGAAGAATAAATAACGAGTAAAAATGTAGGTGTGCGTACAACAAAAAGAAAATTCATTATTGCTCTGTCATTGGTAAATGACAAATAGTTCTTTTTTTTTTCCTGTTAATCTTACATAAATAAGAGTAAAATTAGCGCAATAAAACTAATAAACGATTGCATCAGTAACAGCAGCAAATTCCTGAGTAACATTAACAAATTCTTATTGTGTATTTTCCATTATATTCCTCTTTCTTTGTGCCACTACCAAGTAGTAGCAAGAAAGCAAGCATCATGAATAAATATATCACCACCTCATTACTGAATAGTTATGCGAACCGAATGACAAGAAATAGATAAACCTTTTTAATGCAATAACTATTAAATTAAATCTAAAAACAAATAAACGAAATTGCGATGGAAACTATTAGATTTCCTGCAACAAGAGTCTATATTGAAAAGCACTACAAATAAAGTAACCGGAAATTCTCCTCCATAGCAAACAATATAATCGATAACAATAAAATTTAATCCGAAAATGAACAAGCATCAAATATAATCTGAAATTTCTTATTGCGGTTATTAATAAAGTATGTTAGACGTATTAAAAAGGAAAAACGTCAGAAGTATGATTTTTCGCATTCCAAACAGGAAAGTAACAAATCTCGTTCTCAATTTGGTCAAAACACTTTCCGAATGACGTATAAAATGATTTTTTTCTTCGTTCCTGCCGAATGGTTTGTTGTTTTTTTTTCAAACGAATTTTATAAACACGCAGGAGACGGTTAGTCGGATCGCCTACGCAAGCAAATCCACATTTACAAATTCGACACACCCATTTTCCTGTCGACATTTTGAGTGCTGTGCATAACGAGAAAAGAAAATTTACATTAAATCCTATTTTCGATAAACAGTTTCAAATTGGACACAAACCGAAAAGCATGTTTTTCCCGAGATTCCATTAGGTTTTCCTGCAATAACTCTATGTTTACTACTCGAAGGCGTTAAAGTCGTGAGTGTAAGAGCAAAAAAAAATGACGTATTCGCCGGCAAACAGCAACAACGTTTCGATCTGTCTGTCTAAATTGCTTACAATAAATTTAAATATTATTTATATAGCGGTCACGCACAGCAGGAAAGTGGAACTATATAGATTAGAGAGAGGATGGATCTATAAAAACAAAAAAATCTTGTTTCACTCTGCAACAGGTCTAATTGGGCTTTAAACTGAAGTAATTGAATTAAATTCAACATAGTTGCAGGAATTGGCTTGTAAACCTTTGTACTTTCATTAAAAGGAATTGTATTGGGCTAAAAAGAGCCTATTTAGTTCCCGTTGTTTCTTGGGCCGGAAATTGTAGGGTTAATCTTGATAGTATAGTAGAAAAATGTTAGTTAGTAGTTAATTGAATAGTGAGTGAGTCATATTAAAAAAAAAAATAGCAGATAACACTAGACCTTTTTTAAGTAAAATTGGTTCGATAAAACTGCATAAGTCATGGACAATTACGCCAACGTGAACATTTAATTGAACTCATAAAATTACAGGCCCTTGCAAAGGTATACCAGACTACAACAAAGCAAAATCACAAATTTGAAACGGGACAGCGGCAATTCCTGCAACAGGAAAAACAACAATAAAAGCATTTTCGTCATAAACGTCGATATTCGATTTGGATATACTGCATTTGGTAAAAAACTGGTTTCGACAAAATAATTTGTGCCATTCACAATTTTTGTCTTTTGCCAATTTGTTTGTTAATCAAAACTGCGCCACTGACGTACAATCAATATGTCGCACTAATGATTTTTCACAATTAATTAGCGGCTAATGAATTTCGTGCAATAAATCTTTTTCATTTTTGACTGACAACGACAATGAACTAGGTTGGTTCTGCAGCCATTCGAATTGAGACTTCCTGCTCAAATGACGCGAATCAACGACGTCAATTTACTCAGGACTTCTGTTTCTGTTTCACACTATAAACTAAGAGGGGGATAAACTAAGCTGTTCAAGGTTCAGCCGTTGTTCCAATCAAACAAAATATTCATTTGACATATCTTGAAAACATCGACCTTTAGAACCAATTTCAAATCAAATTTATGAGCCACGTGTTTACTTTAACGGAATTCGAAAACCACTTATTTTTCTCCCTGTAACGAGTAAAAGAAAACAAAAGAAAACAATTCTTACTTTTTCTGCAAAAATACCAGATTATGTGAGAAAAAGTGTTTTCCATGCATGTACCTACGCACCCACACACGTAATGGGACAATTGAGAGAGTTAGAGAGTGAGAATGCGCTTTAAATTTATTGTTGTAACACGTTCCTGCTAAAACGGGATTAGCAGCAACAGCAGGGATTCGGAGAAACAATGTTCGTTCGAATCGATGACGAGGAACAAATAAACGGAATTATTACACGGTAGTATGAACCGCAAGGATCATTTTGGGGGGGGATGAATTGGGCAACTGTTGAAGAGAAGGACTTGTAGTACACAACAAGGGAGGATAATTGAATTTGCGACGTAGTCCTGCATGTTTGCTACAAGATAGTAATACAAACACATGATGTTGCTAACATTTCACTTCAATGACGTTTTCTGTAGGACGAGTTGAGGTGTTTTTCTGATGAGATTTAACAATTTTTCAACAGATACTGATACCATTATCGTAAATTCCGTGGCAAAAAAGGAATTACGAGTTTTATGATGTATTTTTCAGTTGGAGGATCTTCTAAATAAACAAATTAAGCGAAATGTTTAACATGGAAACAGTTAAAATCGTAAAATTTCTAATTACGACCTCGCCCACCCACAACAAATTTCGATCGATTACAATTGGTATACGTAGTACTAAATTTCGTGTGATTTTTTTCACATTTCATTGAATCGTTAATATTAATAGGAAAAAAAAAATTATACAGAGTATCTGTGGTAAAAATAAATAATTCAAAAGCAATATACCTACTATTACGAGAGATTGTTTAAAAATTAATTGTCCTTTATCACTGTAAAAGAATGTTAGTTTGCTTTGTGAGTGACGATCTAATTCTCAAGAGACCTTGTTCCATTACATACGTATATGTATATATAATTTTGACCAAAAGTATTGAACTCTGTTAAATAATTCCTTATTTGCTTGAAAAAATCCAGTTTGTGGATGAAAAGAAGGGAAATTTCAATTGGAAATTTTGAAATATCGTCAAATGTTTACACCGAACAAATGCAATGTGCCATTAATCCAGCCGAGATGGAGACTTCGAAGAGCGCGAACGTTAAAACATCGAACGAGGGCAGCATAATTGATCGAATGTTTATTTGTGAAGAACATATGGATTCTAAGTACAATAACGTACTTGAAATTGCATTAGTACTGGCCTTCGCAGTTCCTTTTTGCTTTGCCTTTGGCGCCAGCTTGAAGTTTCAACAGGAAAGCGCTCAAGCGATTCAACGCCAGAGCTGCTCAAACAATAAACTGGTTAGAGAAAAACTCTGGAAACGTTGTACTATTCTTATATAAAAATTTTAAAAATCATCTTTCTAGGAATGATAAAAATAAAGATTAAAAAAAAAATAGAATTTCAATTTTAAGACATTGAGCCTTGAAATTTTCTCAGAAGTTTCAAAAGTTAGATTTTTTTTTGTAAAATTTACAACAATTTCACAGAGAACATTAGGAATGTGGGAAATTTATTGAGTTTCAATATTACATAAAATTAGATGTCGGAGCAATGCGAAGTTGTGGTCACCGTTTAATCGAAATTTCATCGAAAATGATGGGAAAATTAACGTATTTAATTAAAGCCACGTGCCAATTAAAGCTAATGAATATCTCGAGTGGAAACAGAGGAGCCGATCTTATCCATTGTGGACTTTTAATTCGATTTCTCATTAAAATGTATTAGGGATCATTCCGATGTTGATGATGAACCGCCATCGCTTCTACCAATGCCACCGCCGTCAATTAATTTACATTTTACAGTAGAAGAAGGAAAAAAAACTTACATTTTTACACTGATTACAATAAATATTTGGATTAAACGCGATTTCGAGAAACTGAACGATTTATTGTTTCAGTTGGCTGTTTAACACCACACGTCATTTGCGTCGCATAATTTCAAAATCATGAGAGAAATATGGTACGGTACACCGTATAGGTCAGGTCATAAATCCTGTTTTCACTGTTAACTGGTACTAGGTAGAACTTCTTTTCACAAAACATCTAATTCGTCATCATATTTAACATTTAATATCCTCAATTAATAACGTTGCATGAAATTTCCCACATTCATAATGTTGTTTAATAAATTTTGCCAATTGGTAATACCAATGGTTCAGTTGTGTCAAAGTTTAAACTATAAAAACCGGTAATAGTTCCATAGTATTTCCCTATAATTGTCCCCCATTAAATGAAATGTCGTTTATCCTCAGGAATTCCGTGTAGAATTTCGCAATTAATTGAAGTCCTGACAAAAATTGTCTATGCATTTAGCACTCTCGTTCTCTCTCTTTCTTTTTTTCTCTCTCTCTCTTTCTCTCTCTTTCTCTCTCTGTCTTTCTGTCTGTATATACCATTGTGGTGGAATTTTTTGACCTCTTTACCTGATATTGACATCGTCGTAGTACTTTTCAATTATAATACCCTGTATAATAAGGTTCTAATAACTTGGTTCTTGGTTGGTAATTCAATCGATTTACTTTGTCTGTATATAATTGGTACAATTCGTAATTTCCAAGTTTAGTTTGTTGTATTTGCATTAAAATTAAATTGCACAAATCAAACTTGTTCAGATCTGGACTGCCTCCTAAAATTCATTCAAATACATGGCCTATTAAAGATAAAACTTTAATGAAGAAACACAAAATGAAATATAAAGGAAAATATGAAAAATAATCGAGAAAGGATTTTCAAATTGTGAAGAGCACTTCAATTTTGAACAAAACAGGCATGAAATTCTAGCAAACCAACCCCGTAAATTGCAAACAAATGCTTTAAAAAACATTTATTACTGACACGAAGAGAAACAACAACGTTCGGAACGTGAAATTACGATCACTTGGAAAATTTAATTAGCCCATTATCCAGATTTAATACGGTATTTCGGAGGGTTTTACAGGAAAAATATGCACTTGTTTACCCATTTTGAGAGGAAAATGCAAAATACCTATACATTTCTCTGTCTCTCTCAATTAAATAAATATTTGCAAAAATTCCAACAGGAACTTGAATTACAGTTCCGCTTAACATTTAACAAATTCGCCTCTTTTGTTTATTCAACAATCAAATCTCGAGTTTTCCAATAATTGACGTCACCATGGAAATAAACAGAAAAAGGAAATTTCTTAATATCATCAACAAAAATACAACAACAACAACAACAAAAACAACAACAACAGTAAACTTTGACAGGTATGTACCAATATAGTTAAATTTACACACAACAAACGCCGGGGTGGGTGGTGTAGTGCTTCGATTTCGAAAAGTTTGAGTGCTGCCGTCATTAGCAGGCAAGCAAACATGAAGTTTTCCTTTGCCAGAATAGTGCACACATACACACACGTATGATTAAATTCCCTTTTAAAATCCATTAAAATCTTGGAAGAGAAAACTGGCTCTCATCAAGCGTAAAGGGAAAGTTGGTAGGAATTTCTCGAGAACTTCAATTGAGAAACTGTCCTCTTTCTGTCTTTGTCTCTCTCGATTTCTCGAAAAAGAGTTCCTGTTACTAATGAAGTTGATTTATTTATGTATTTTTTAATTTTAAACAAAATTAAAATACGTTTTTGAGATAGAAATACCAAATATTCACCTGTAAAACCATTGAAAGGTAAACACCTCGTGCATGCATCCTTAATTGATTGATTTAGTCATTTGAAACTTCTTCAATTATTCTAAATTATTAACGATTTCCATCGTTAATTCACTCTACCTTTTGAATGGGAAGTCGCCGTCGCGTTTCGTTTTAAATGAAACATTTGAGAACTCTGCCCTAATGGCCGATCGAATCCGAGTCGGCAAGCGTTCCGTGCAAAAGGTCAGGAATCCTGTCGTCTCCCATAGAAAAAAAAATTCCCCTTCAATTCGAATAATTCAATACCCGTGCTTCGTTTATTTACTTGTCATTTAAATGTGAATTTAGATAATAGGTGGATATCTGTTTTCTGTCAATCTACATATGTAGTTCGGAAGGATTTGTGGGAGATTGGAACGTTGAAACGATTAATTTTCATCGAATTAACGATTATTTTCGTTTTTTCATGGTTTTCTCAGTAAAATCCTATTTTGTGTACACAATCGAATTGAGGACGCGCTTTTGGCACGAGTTTTTTTCATTATTGGATCTTTATTTTAGTCGCAGTGACTGATTAACCTCAATATTTTATTGTAGGACTATCTGACTTAAGCTAATACCCCTTCAATGTGTAATAAATATGTCCTAAATTGATGAAGAACGTGTCCGTATTCTACGTAAATGCTCGCTTGCCTAAATGAATTTCCACCTTTCTCATTTCACCCTTTAATTCTCCTGCGAAAAGGTAAATGGACTGTCATTTTCCTCAATTTAGTCGCACACTGATGAAAAGAGGCAAAAATGTTAGAAATTTTCAGTCAGTTCGCAGGAAAGATATACGTATTTGACCATCATTAAATAAAAATATTTACTTTTTCGTTTTAAAGGTCTTTTTGTATCGCTATTTCTGGAAAAGTTCATCATGCGTTCAAAAAGGACTTCCCGTTTTTACCATTGGTTAATTGGAAGTTCGATAACGGTTTAAATAAATAGGGTGTGTCCTTGTTCTGATCGGACTGCGAAATTCAATTTCTGTACGACAAAATCCTAATAATTCGAATGAAATGTAATGTATTCGTGCCAGAGATTCATGTGTTGCATCACGTAGGCAACTTGTTTACCATTCGTGCGTTTGTCAGAGACACTATTTAAATGAATTGACCGTCAAAATCGGCGAAAAATTTTCCTTTTCGTGATTGTTCTGTTTAACCAAAACTGATCATAAAATTTCGTCGGAATACCTTGACCTAATTTTTTCTTATCGCGGATTACGCTCGAAAATTTGTTGGAGCTTACCTTCAGTGACGCCATATCTGATACAGATCGATGCGTCTGAATGGTCTCCAATTGGTCCAGGCACCAATCCAATTCCTCCATGGTTTCCATGGCTAATTTCATATAAGCCTCGTCTGAAAGTTGAAAATTAACAAATTACAACTTTGGGATAGGCGATTTACCTCCGGGATTGAAGTTCCTGGGCTGGGGCGTGGTAACCGCGGCCGCTCCAGAGGAACGACGAGACCTGTAAACGAGGAAAAATCATGATCAATTTAGGGCATGTTATAAAGTAAAAAACACTTGTAGCTATGACAGCCAGAGAGGGAATACGTTGTATAGATATCCCATTAAGGAAACAGAAACGCGAACAATGGCCTCAATGGCTTTGGGGTGCTTTGTTGTCCCGCCCTCGACGATAACTCCATCGCTCTCCCTATTCCCTAATGGCGGCCGCTGCCTTGTTACATTCCACTAGGCTCGAACATGAAAGCTATTCAGTTGTTTATTTCAAAACAATTAAATTTTTTTTAATTTGGAAGCGCGTCACAATCTCTATTGGATGAAAGGCATTTATCTCATTTTTAACAGAATAATTAAAAAACTCAGGGCCTCCAGCGATTTGTATAATACCATGAGGATTTCAATTGTCTCGAAATTGTTTTTGCACAGTTTCTACGATTAAAAAAAAAAGACAAATTTTTGAAAAGAGTCTTAACCAGTATACAACAGCAGAAATTCGACGAAATTTAAGTGAAGAACTCTTAAAAAGCTATTTTAAGAAATTCGGAAACTCCTAATCCAAGTTAAACCTTGGCTAAAATATTGAAAATTTTAAAGTTGTTCTTGTTGTTCTTCAAAAACGTTCAACTCACACAACACGTGAGTCCTAACCCACGCTTGCTAAATTTTATGTAAAGCACCTAGATTTTGCCAGCCCATCTTCAGCAGAATTGCCTGGAAAGTGAGGTGAAACCGTTTCCCCCTGAGAAAACTTTTAATAAAAATCTTGCAAATACTTACTTGTTTGACGGTACGTTTGTGAGACATTGAAAATTATTGCGAACGCTCCGCAAACTGGCAAGAATTTGTGCAAATGGAGTTACGATTAAGTCTTCACCATGGCTGAAACAAAAAAATCAAATACTGTTGACAAACCTTCATGTTACCTAAATAGAAGTAATCCACATGCAATCAAAACAGCTTAATACAATAGGATTTCTCTACTTCAGGTGCAATGAAAGGAGGGGAAACCGAAACTTACAATGAAAGAGCGGCTTAGATCGTAATGTTAAATTTCCTAATTTCCTTGTAAACAAGCGATTCACTGTAACAATGGGGAGATGGCACACTTAGCATGATAAAGTAGTCCCCATCCAGAAAATTAATCGGGTCATGTCGCAGCAAGCAAGTCAATTATTTTTTCAGCTGTATGAAACCATAAGTAGGAAACCGTTATTAGTGGTTGTGTATCTGGGAATTCGATCGCATTAGACAGCCGGCCCAAATACATGGGAATCCTTGCGCAACTTTAAAGAGGATTTTCCGGCCCAAGCTTCGTTATACACTCTAGGTGTGGTATATTTCAAGGGAAATATGCAAATAAGCTTTAATGCTTTGATTTTTTAAATCGACAAAATGGTGAAGGTAACTAATGTACAATGTAAACAACTAGAAGTACAACTCATCCTATTTTTTTTTAATATGGCATATATACTATTTTTTTTGTATAATTAATGATAAACTTAATAAAAGAAGTCAATCTGAATCAAATTAAAGTTAAACAATTAAAAGAAAAAGTACTAGCGCCATCTATGTTGGAAAAATAAAAACTTTATTAAAACTAAGTAGCAGAATTCGATTACTAATTAGTGTATTTTTGGTGGCCTCTATAGGAGTTTTTTCTAATTCCCTGACTGAAATATTATAAATTTAAGAATGAACACGTGTAGGGATCTTCTGCGTCACAAAGCCGGTTTATTTACTCTCTTTCTCTCTTTCCAAACTGAAAATAGCTGAAATTTTATATGAGAAATGTTTGCCCTCTAGAGTTTTGTTAAATCTCTCTAGCACACGTCGCTTAAGGGCAAGAGTTCTCTCAATAATACACAAAAAAAGTGTTTTTCTAGTGGAAATAAAGGATTTGAATCCTATGTCGTTGTTAAGCGGGGCAGAAAAATACACGTTCTTCCAGTTTTGACGTGTTATTTAACGTAAAATCTTCGAAATTTGTCAGGTTCAAAAAGGGAATCATTAACAGACGGCACGTGGCCCTCTCCTGTTGTAAGAAGTTTGCAATGGAGATTTGCATTTTAATTAATACACAAGACATAGCCTCAAATCAACGTTGCTTTTAACTCTTCTCTCTCCCTCTCCATCTTCAGCGGGTTTTCTAATTAGAAAATATCTGTTTACTCAGTTAAAAATAGATTTTCAATTTTCGTAAGGCAAAATTACCCTTTTTTCAACCTACCTATTGCAAGATTCGAGCGACTTCCATCTAAAACTGTTACATATACAAATACAATTAATTAAATAACAAGAGTTCCGAGGAAAACTAATAAACAACAATCGACACCTCTTAGATGCGATGTAATAATATAATGGCGGTGGTAATCTGTTCTCCATTCCCTCACTTTATACTAGCAGGAAAGATGTCGTAGTCATGGTAACAGGCAGCTGGAAAATTTTTAACTTCAAGTGCCAACGGGAAGTTTGCATGTCCTTTAATGGTGTAATACTGCCAATTTAGTTTCGAAATTGAGAGAAAAATTTCTCGATAGTGTTTCGAACTCACATTTTCCTTTCAGAAGTTCGTTAATGTAGAGAAATCTTTAAACGAAATTAAGATTTCTGATTGGTTAAATTTCCCTTTAAATAAGACACTGGATTGTGTTATATGTATATTCCTGAGAGTAACAAAGGAGGATGATGTTCATTACTGCAGGACACCAGACAAATAGAAAACGTCGCCTCTGCGACACGGTCTAATTGAGACAAATTCGGTGGCACCCACGTCAACTTTCTCTGTCTCCAATCTTCTTATCATTAGCACTGCCGTGTCGTTCATTATCCAGAGAAAAGGTCTAGATTTTACTCTTGTTTTCTACAGAAAAAATCGACTATGAAAGCTGATCGATGTCGAATATAATAACAATTGGGTACTAAAAAGTAAAAATAGGATAAAGCAATTCGCTGTATCGTTAGTGGTCCTGCTGCTAAACCATCTGAACTCGTTTTCTGCTCGGGTTCGGATTCAATGTAAATGGAAAATTGTTTCCCGCGGAGGAATAATGGCTCCGAGCTCTATTTTAGCTCGTTATATTAATGTCGGGTGCTTGTAAATATCGTGCAATAGAAAGCTTTCTCCGGTAAGCTTATTCAGTGCCGAGAGAAAACGAGAAATATATAAGTTGCTGAACTGGATTCGATGATAAAATAATCCAATTTTAAGACTTCGAGCCTCTGCAAAACATTGTTGCCGAGGCTCTCACGCAAACACAAATCATTGCTATCGAAACGCTATTTGCAGGAATTTGACTTGAAACTTTCATCAAAAATCATTGATATTTTCGGATTTTGTAAAATGGATGTATCAAAACAAATATCCTATGATTGTTTCTGAATTCCTTAAGACAACTACTTCAATAAAAACTTACGCATCAGTTTTTCTAGCGTTCCTCTCGTTCCACAATTTATCCCAAAAACTCCTGCGATTCTTAATTCTCAAGATGGACGTGGAAAATGTTCTGGGAAGTGGTGGCGGCCGTGGCTCGCTGGCCGCTTCAACGGGCGTAGTCACCGCAGCTGCCATCAGCAACGAGGGACTCGAACAGTTGCCCAAAGAAGTACGGGACAACGAGCCCCTGGGCGCCAGTGGTGGCGAACCAGGTGGCGACAGGGACGGGGGACGAGAGGAAAGCTTTTTTCTGACAAGTTCAGCGTCCGAGGCCAGGGTGACGGTTAAAGGGGCTCCATTGGCGTTCTTATCTGTCTTCTTAGTATTTTTTAATGAATTCACTCGCGTAAGCACTACATTCAGTCGAAGCAAAAAACAAATATTTTTGTTACACAATATTGGAGCGGAGAAAAGTCACAGGATTTTTTCAATGGGAATTCACGAGTAGTCGAATAACGTTTCTCCCACAGAACACATTACGAAAATCTTTAATTCATTCAATTTAGGCTCAGGCAGATCTCTTTAAAATAATTATTTTCTTTTGTGTGAAATCGATAAATGAGCTCTAGTCGGAATCTCGTTTGGCACGTTTCGACCGCTGTCACACAACCTACGGGTTAGTGTGGGCATTTTTAGCGAAAAAGGTACGCAAATTAAGTAACATTTCAAGTATTTTTACACGCTAAAAATACTCGACGACTGACGTGGGAACTCGTTGACATTAATATTCGTTTGTATTTTCAGGTGGGAAGAATATTGGAATATAAATCGAGCCTTTTTTCCAATATCGGCTTACTTTTCGTAGAGGGTGGTCTAGAGAAAATTCTACTGAAAAGGTTTGCAATTGCCATTTAAAAATTCTTTCTTAAACCATTTAGTTTAGTGGAAAACCATTCTACAATCAATTTTGAACATAAACGAATAGTGTAGTTGATAGTACAAGTTTCTATCGCACTCTGTATATTTCATTTAAACAAAAATCGTTAACGAATTGGCCTTTTCTAAAACGAAATCGTATTAGATCGTACGAGTTGCGCTCCATGTCGCATTTTGTCCTCTGAAAAGCGTTCCTCCCGCCCTCGGACCTAGCTAATCCGATCTTGAGAGTCGTCTTGAAATAAATAAGTTACAGAAGATGGAACCCAAAAAAAATTAGAGAAAACCCACCCTCGAGTCGGTTCTAATCATTAACAATTTTCTACGAAAATTCACGTCACGCCAAGAATTAATACCGGAGAATTTCAATTGAGACGAAAAGTCAGGTGGATGACGGGCATTAAGCTTCAGGAAGAAGGAGGTAATGGAGACAGGACTCTCTCCATTGAATTTAAAATAAAATCAATTTGGATGTCGGGCTTCCAAGCTTGCCATTTTTCAGCTTTCAGAACACGTTTTGCGCAATTTTTAAAACGATAAATGTGTGTTTATGTGTATGTGTGTTTGTGGGGACAAGGGGGGGAGGGGGAAACCTTTACCGTAACAAGAGAGGGGAGTAAGCGGTCTCTCCAACTTTTTTCGAGTTAAGATGGCGGAAAAATTATCCTATTTAACGTCCCCATTATCTAATTGACCAAAAAAGCGCACACAAATAACAAAATGCATAACAGATTATGGGTCACGCTACATTTTAACCGAAGGCTAATTTTAACTTTTTAAAGAGCAGATGTTCAATATCGAAATTGAATTATTTTTAAAACCACAACACCACGACCACCAGGTGAGTGTGTTTTCCTATATTAGAGTTGGTTGAGGCAACTTATGCATTAAAATGTTAGAAAAATCCAGAAAATTGCAAATGATAATACAGTGGGACTAGAACAAAGCCCCGGTCCATACACTTTATTCAAAACTCATTCCAAACTGGAAAGTAGAATGAGAAAATAAAATTTTACGAGACACCATTAACCTAGATAGGGGGGCCCACACTATCGTAACACGATTACGAATTTTAGAAAATGTAATGGAGAATGGAGAGAACTCTGCTCTATCAGGGCCAATTTCCATTACTTACGAGCTCTGAGTGTAAATTATTAATCGAAAGTGTCTTTTTGTTCAATCAAATATGCAGGGATTAACCCTTCATCCCAAAAAATTACATAGAAATGACATAGTTTCGTAGAGGAAATTGGCCTAAAAACTATGACAGCAACATTTCGAAGTGGATAAAGGCCAATGAGAGGGCTTTTATTACTTTTGGAACGAACAGAACTTAATCTGTTCCTAATTTATCTCTGGAATAACAACAAGTATTCCCGTTTTGTCCCGGTAAATTTTAGGACCGAAAGCGGGATGAATTTATATTTGTTCATTCTGATTAAAGCGAAACAACAATGACAAAAAACTCCATGGAATTTCATTATAATAAATGGTGTTCATGGAAGAGTATATTTCAATTCCATATAAAGGGAATTCATTTCTCGGATTATGAAACTCCTGTCTGCAGTATACAGGGACGTCGAATATAAAGAAAGCTTGCTTGCTTCATGTAAGAATAGAAAACTCAAGAATACCCTGGATCGGTCCTTGATATGTATGTCACCTCGAAACTCTTGCCTGAGTGCAATCCCCTTAACTGTTAAGTGTAAACTGAAGAGGGGAACCTTTGGGACATGTCAAGATGTAAAAGGGCTGGTTTTCGTGCTTCCGGGTACGTTTGCACCGCGCATAGGACCAACCAGTTAGGAAAAAACCAAGTAGACAAATAAAATTCTAATTTTTAGACACGTAACACGATACGACTGATCGATCGAGCACTATTATTCGGAATTGAACATGCATTTTCTATCAAATTTCCTAGCCTAGCGTTCGCGTCATTAAATTTTAATGCCATTCTCGACATATTGAAAATTCGTGTCTGAATCCAGATTTGACTATTGAACACATGAAACCATGGAAAATTTATTAGAAAAGAATCCATAAATGTCGATTTAAATAGAAATAGATAGAGACAGAGAGAATTTTGTTCCTAAACTAAAACCAATTCCAGATTTGTCCATTGTCACTTTGGATTTCATTATCTGGCATTAGGTTTTTTTGAGTGCATACACACACATACATCGCGAAAATGTCGTTCTTTTAACGCTCTAACTATTAATTAGCGACAATAACAACATCAAATGATACATTGGGCCAATATTTACGCAAAAAATTAGTAAAAAATCCAGGCATCGCATAGGAACACTATCGCGGTTGATAATAAAAAACCACTTTAGCACGTCTATCTGTGGAATTATCTGTGTATAAAGGCAATTAACGAGTGGAAAACAGATACATCACCATCCAATACGATTGCCTGGAAATTTTCCATTTCAATAACTTGCAATTAGATTAGGAACCAATTAGTAGAAAGGCATTTTTTTCGTCTTTATTTGTGTTCAAACTGTTCAAAGGTGCTTTTTCTTTTTTCTCTGGATAAATGGGCGACTTATTTGAGAACATCTAGAGAAAAGATTTTAGGCAAATTGAATCTGTTATTTACAAATGACATTTTCCACGAAAAGTTTCTCCACGTGGCAAAATTACAAAAAGTGCTACTTCAGAAAATCGTTCCAGAGATTTTTTTCCAGGAAGTTTTTTTCTTTAAGAAAGTGATCATTATTCAGAAAGATATGATGTTAAAACAAATCCTTCCTCGTCCCTCTCTCACCAACTACGAAATCCAGAGGAAATTTCTTGAAATTAATCTTGTACTTGTCCTTGGAAGCTTAAACCAGCCATGAAGATGACGTGTCCAAAAATACGACTCCACGTGAAAATTGCGGAGATAATTTAATTTCCTGTCACTTACACCACTAATAAATGGTTTTATGACATGTTTCTTGAATCTAGAAATTTCCAAGCCCATGAGGTTGCTCCCCAAGAAAATGCCTTTACATTCCTAATTCGAAACGTATTTTTTGTTTTTGAATAAACACGAACCCATTAAGCCTCTTAGTAAATTTTGATGGTGCATTGTACTGGAAAATCTAAAAGCCATGGAGATGACGCACTATAATTACAATCCTATGTAGATTGAAAGATTTTATGCTAAACAATGTTAATTAGAATTGGGAAACTCAAAAGGCATGAAATTGGTGTTCAGAAAAACAAAACTCCAAATAAAAAGAGACATTGAATCTGAAAACTTCTGAACTTTCAAGAAATCTTATATGACAACTAAATGAATTTAAATGTATTCAATGCATTTTTCATAAAGAATTTGAATAAACAGGAACTAATTAAGCCAAAAATGTTTAGTTAAAAATGAAAATACAATTGTTTTCGGCATATTGCATTTCACTGGAAATGGAAAAAGATATGAAGAATGCGATTCTAAGAAGAATGGAAACTGAAAAGTCGTTAAGAAGATGTCCAAAAAAAGTGACTCCTAGTAACAATTTTCCAGATAATTAAATTTTCTGTCAGTTACAAGAGTAACCAAAGGTTCTATCCTTTTGAATCTGGAATATATTAAGGCACAAATTTACTTTCTAAGAACTTTTGCATTAATATTTTAAAGAAAATTACAGTTTGGCTGCACTTGAAAGTTCAAAAAGTTATAAAGATGACGCTCAGTAAGAGAAAATGTGGGATATCTCCCTTCTGCAAATGGCTAAATCGAAAAAAAAAACAATTTCATAATTGAATTTTCCAAATTTTTCATGACAAATATTAAGAAAACTACTTGAAAATCCATGAAGCTGATGCCTTAAAAAGCTTATTTGTTTGTGAAAGAATCAATAAAGTTGTTATTTACGTNTTCACTGGAAATGGAAAAAGATATGAAGAATGCGATTCTAAGAAGAATGGAAACTGAAAAGTCGTTAAGAAGATGTCCAAAAAAAGTGACTCCTAGTAACAATTTTCCAGATAATTAAATTTTCTGTCAGTTACAAGAGTAACCAAAGGTTCTATCCTTTTGAATCTGGAATATATTAAGGCACAAATTTACTTTCTAAGAACTTTTGCATTAATATTTTAAAGAAAATTACAGTTTGGCTGCACTTGAAAGTTCAAAAAGTTATAAAGATGACGCACAGTAAGAGAAAATGTGGGATATCTCCCTTCTGCAAATGGCTAAATCGAAAAAAAAACAATTTCATAATTGAATTTTCCAAATTTTTCATGACAAATATTAAGAAAACTACTTGAAAATCCATGAAGCTGATGCCTTAAAAAGCTTATTTGTTTGTGAAAGAATCAATAAAGTTGTTATTTACGTTCTAAAATCTCTGGAAATTCAATAAGTTCATCGTCCAGAAATGAAAAGCTTTTGACAGAAATTCAAAGTAAATATAATTTTCTTAAAATATTTCCCAAAGAAGAGTCCTCCAGCAGGGAAAAACAAGACAAGAACCGTTCTAATTGTAGATTATTTTTAGACACGCAGCTACACCAAGACTTGGATTTTCCGAAGGTTTCGTCTTCCATTCAAGTAAATACAATAAATTAGGAGATCATGAGGAGGACTTTTTGAGGGTGGGAAAAATCTTGCAAACAAATACCCCTCTCTTATTCGATTACCGAAATGTGGCCTCGTTATTATTTGCGAAATTAATCTTCGTCTTTATCGACACAACTTGAAATTAACCTCTGGAATGTACATTGAAATAGACGCTGAAAGAGGCGCAAACTTGGAGCAGCGACATTAATCAGGGCAAATAATATTTCGTTGAGTTAATTAGAAAGTTATCAGGAAGGGTACATGTCTTGTGTTGATTTCCATTAAAAAAAAAAAACTTGTTTTCCAACAGCAAAAAGAACCTTTCTCGCTTCTTCTTTCGCCTTCATTCAATAATGAAATGCATTGAAGTCCTTTTATTCACAAAAGAAATCTTTGTGTGAGAGGGAAAAAATCTCAAGAAATAGCAACTTGCTGGCGGGTAAGGAGGGCCGATAATAAAGAACAAAAAATGTATATCAAGGTGATGATTGCGAAAATGGGAAAATCCATATGTCGAGAATAAACATGATAATTTATTTCTGCACAAGAAAAACATCAATTTCCATATTTACGTATCGGTTTTCACCTTCAAATCTATTTATTTTCCAGTTTTATGTCAACATTGAGCCCGAGTTTGTGTTGTTTACAAAATTGCATGTTTCCTTCAAGTCAAACATCCTGTGCTTGTCCGAACCACAAAGAAACGGTGATTTCTATTTCGAACGCTTGAAATGACCATTTATAAAACATTTAAAATACTGATGCCAACGAGACTCCTACTGTCACTCAATATACACATTCAGCCCCCCCAGCCCCGTTCATCACTACCTTCCAAATCCTGGATAATTGTCAACGCAATCATAATTGTTGCAGGTGTCCGCGCACCTAACACCTAACTGATTTAAATCACATCATTCACCATACTAATAACTGCACTGTGTCAGGTTTAGCAAGATTAACTCGAACTTTTCAACTTCAAAATAGAGATCGTCGCGATGGTCGCGAGACTAAAGAGCAGCTTGAGCGTGCTAACATTGCTTGCCACGGACTGGAGGGAATTCCCTGTTGGGTCCTGCTGCGGCTGCTGCTGCTGCCGCTGCTGCTCCTGTCGGCAAAACGGCAGGACCGCGACTCATGTAGGAGGTCTCCATTCTGGTTTCTTGGTAGAAGCTGCAGTTTGTCCATTTTACGTGGGTAATAAATTAATCGATACACGAATATACGGTCATACATATGTTAAGTTGAATTGTGAATTTTACTAATTGAGAAGTCCTGCGCTTTTGTTGGACTCTCTTTAGTTATATTCTAATTTTGCATGGAAATTACATGACCTCCTTAACGGGGTTGTTCACGGGATGCACACTTAAAAAATAATCCAGAGTTTGCTGACTCGTAAAAGGGTCAAGTGCACACTCGGTTCTTCTTCTCCTTCTTTTCGCTCTACAAGAATAATCTTCTTTCGGCGGCTTTGCTTTACGTCTATCTATGAGGAGTGAGGGAGGAGAGACAGAGAAAGAGAGAGAGAGACCGAAGCCCCCCTTACAGATCTTAAAAGTCGCTTAAATTGCCGCAGAATGAAAATTGAAAATTTCTGCCGCGATACGAGCGGATCAAAAGCAGCGCAAAATTGTCAGACTTCAAAGCTGGAGAAGAACAACTTTTTCGAATCTTTTCCAGTTCTAATTACATGGCCTAGCAGTTTTTTGTCAAAGTAACGGTGTATTTCGACATGACAGACTTGAGTTGTGTGCGAAAAATGGCAATTTACATATTGATGGTTTTGCGGTTTGAGTCTAGATTTTCTTATTACCTTTTCTTGACAATCAAATTTTAATAAAATTACCTCTGCAATGAAAAATCGTAGGCAGATCACGTATTTACACCTGTACAGGAGAATATTTTAAAACTTGTCTCGTCTTCACGTTTTCTTGTTTTATTTCGGCACAACTTAAAGAGTGAAAAACGTATTTCCTCGTTTTCCGAGGCGGGGAATCTAATATTCGTCGATTTCCCGTTACCGAGTCCTTTTCTAGAGGTGGAGTTATCTGGATTTCCAAACTAAATCCAATAACCTCTTACCTTCCATAAGCTTTTTTCAAACTTTCAGCATAACCAGGTCAATAATAAAAATATTACCGGCGACATTAGAATCTCGAGATTTTTCCAAAGAAATAGAAAGAGAAAAAAAACAAATCGATTTCACATTGGAATATTTAGAATTATATGAACGCCAAATTTTCTTGATAATTTGGTGGATGCGCTATTTTAAAAAAATTGTTTTAGGAAATGGTGTTTTTAAAAGCAGAAAATCCAGGCTAATAACCAACAATCCTTAAACCTGAAGCTGGTAAATAGGGTGCTTTCTAGCTAACAATACATGCAAAAAAAGCTGTTTTAAGGAAAAAAATATGTCGTGCAAACAAATTCTAAAAGGCACTAAAGGAAAGTTGTTTTCTTTCTGGACAAAAATAATATACATACGATCTGTCCAAAATGTTTTCAGTCTCCTTGAATCTGGAAAATATATGGAAAATCTCTTAGATACATTAATTCCATAACAATGGAAAAATAAAGCAAAATGCATTGAGTGTCATCTGTTGTCACTTAAATGAAATCAATACTACACTACGCTTTAAATTCATAGATGGCACTGTCGTAGGAATGGTAATCAATAAATATATTTTTTGATGTTTTTTTTTAGTATTCCATGCACTTCAATGAAATTTTGATTTGTTATTAAGAAATGGGCACAAAATGCAAATTAAAATGTCAATAAGAGAAACACACATATAGCGCTATCTTTTGATTCTATTCAGACATTAATAGTATAGATAGAGCTTCCTAGATGGCAATACCAGTCAATTGCAATAATTAATTTTTATTTCAAATATTCGGTGGCAATAATTCATGTTATGCATAAACGCAGAAGTGATAGTAACAATTGCACGCGACAAAGCAATGTTTACTATTTAAATGCCAATAGTTTATTATGCATTCGTATAGACAAAATGGTGAACTCGCCTTGCTGCGAATCCGTTTGAAGTTGTTTAAGTGAGATTTCTTACCTTTCACTGGCAATGGACGAATTCCTGGACATCGATTTCGGTGACATTTCAAAATCGCTGTCCGACCTATAGAGGAAACTTTCGCGCCTCTGTGGCAGATTTTGCAACACCAGGCCCGCTGATGGTGAGGCACTGCCATCGAGTGGACTGCGGCCTGGACTCGCGCCATTCTCCACATCGAAACTGGAATAAATTCGAAAAAATAACAATTAATTATCGATAAATCTTAAAAATGACTATGTCCTAATCTCAATCTAACCTCAATTAAATGTAAATTGACTCGATAATTACCAGTCAAATGCACTTAAAATTACATACGTCACAACACATTGTTCGTTAACGTGATGTGTGTGTTCACTTTTATACCTATGTAATAAAACATTTATCAATTTCAATGTCAGGTTGGGTAGTCAGGAGTGAAAAATAAAACCTGCTCACTATTTAAAGACTTAAGTTAGGAGTACGTAATAATTACTTTTCAAACCTATTGTAATGATCCAAAACGTAATCGGAATTTCGTCTTGGAATCTTCATTTTCCTGTAGGGCTTCTTGTTCATATAAATGGGCATGTTGTTCAGTCCGAGGAACACAGAAACTTAGAACTGAAAAATTTACGGCACGTCCTGAACCATTGAGGCGAAAACAAATTAGAATTTCTATTCAGAATAATCACGGTGTGTCCCACGAGAGTGAAATAGAAACAAAGAGAGAAAAAGAGAAAAGTAAGCAAACTACGTGAAGTAAAATTGTGAATCTACTAAAACAAAACAATTATGTATCCATTATATTATCTGGCAGATAATGTCACCCTAAAAACAGCTTTTGTAATGGGGAAAGTAAACATTTTAATTTCAGATGGATTTGTTGCTAATTAACTGAGTAATAGGGCTATTTTTGAGCTTGAAATCACAGAGAACACGATTTAAACACGAGAAATATTGAACTCTGTACCACCACTGCGGCAAAAATAAACAATTTTTTTGTCAATGTTTAATAATACTTCAGTCTCGATTCAAGTGTTCGCGTTTGTTAGAATTTTCAAAATGAAATAACCTTCAATTTTCCAAACACCTATCCAGAAATCGCACATAATCACAATTCGCGCGCCTAAAGAACGTTCACTATTAGTTTGGACACTAGTTTGCGTCACTCGCTTTCAATTGGAATACCTCTAATAAGTTATTTACTGTGTGTGTTTTCGAAAAAAACCGCTTGACTTGTCTATTGATAAATATGTCGAATAATCCTTAGTAAATTCGATGATGATGATGATGATGATAACGATGACGATTACACATTTGAAACGTCACCCGTTAGGGCATTCAAGTCGCGGCCGCACTCGAAAACTCTCGTTCCTGCGATGTGCAGGTAAAATTATTTACCATTTTTTCTCTGGTTGAATATATTTTTACTCGCTGGGTATACAATACGGTTCGCTAGTCGACCAAATTACCTTTTCTCCTCGAGTAGTAGTAGTAGTAGGTACTCATACGTACAGGTTTTTTCATTGGGAGAAATAACAATAAGCGAGGTTGCCAAATTTCATAACTCGAAAGATCGGTTTACGCGCCAGCATACATATGTATGTATGTAAATTGATAGGATATGTGAAGCTGCACGTCCCGAAAATTCACTGCTATGAAAAGCCGCAGCCTCCATATAGCAATAAAATTGTTTGTTTTGTGATGAAAGCCTGATTAAACAACGTTTGAGTCAACCTGCTATTATACAGGATGGTACTAGCAGGCATAGAAGCTTTCTCTTAAACAAACAAAATGTTCTGTGAGTGTTTGAAAAGAAACAATTAGAACGCAAGTGTATATTTTGGTAATGACCACGTTTATCGTCGACACTTAGATTCAAATTGCTCCAGCATGTGCGAAAAATTCACACGATTGAAGAGATCGTTCTAACTTTATATGTGGTAGGTCCATTCGGTAAATAATTTAAACATTGTTTTCGTAATTGCGTTAACCAAAAATTAGAGTCTAAGGCAAGTTTTAAAGAATTTTTCACTTTCGAAATTGATAATGCAAGTAGAAATTTAACAATGGCAACAACGGGTATCTATGGTATTTTCAGAATGTTTCCACTTCGGAAAAATCAGCAAGTTGATTCAGTGGGTTCGTCCCAAACTTTTAGCGTTTGAGTGCTGGATGAAATCGACAATTCGCCGAGACATTTGAAAAACACAGTGCTCAGTATCTGTGGCGCCAGAGAAGATGCAACAACGGTTGTCTCTCTTGGTCCATTAAAGAAATTTATGCTCTGAGCTGCCTCGTCTTGCCCTATTCGCATTTGTATTCAAGTGGGGACGCGGCTTTATACAAACTTGTTTTCCAATGTTCAATATCAGATGAACAATTCTATATATATATACACGTATGTACAAACATTTATGTATTGAAGTGGAGATTGGCTTTATTAAAGTTCCATTTCCTTGTTACTGATTAATAGAAATTCGAGAATTTTACGAGTTCGATATCGCGACGTTCAGTACCACACATCATAATCCTATATAAATATTTACTTTTGAAACACAATCAAATATTTAACCGAAAAACCCACACACGCTTCTAGAAAGTGAGATCACATTTTTCATTAAAGTATTAATAACGTTTAATGTTAAAATTTAACGGAACGCAAAAGGCGAAAATAACTAAAACCACTATATTATGATATTACAGTAAACCTGAAAGACCGATGGCTCTGTAATCAATCAATAATTTGTGGCATTTGTTTTATCAAAGACCGTATGTTCTGAAAATTGTTCAATAGAAAGCCATATATGACATTTTTCAATTGTACCCTGCTCTCCCTTTCTATTCTTTTCTCTGACTTACAAACAATCGTACAATTTAATAACTTCCTGCAACTGCAGGAAAAATAGAACCATAGAGAAGGCGAGTGAGAAAGAGGAATCGAGTGAATCGGTGTTCCTTCCGGCCTTTCAAATTCAATGCCGCTCTGCAATAACAGCCCCAATTGTCGGACTCGACGTGCATAATAAAGCGGAAAAGTTATGTATATGCAATCTATGAAAATTGCACCCTGAATTTGATGCATTCAATTGCTAAATTTACCAAGACTTTTTCCAAAAAAAAAAAATAAATAAAATAATGCTAAATATGCTGCTTGTTTCAATTAACCTTCCTGTAGTTCGCCGTCTGTCATAACTCAATGGCGATTTCCTAGTGAACCTTCTAATTTGAGCAGCGCGAGCAGAAGATCTTCTTCGTCTCGACAGGTCCGAACACCTTCTGCTGTCGCTTGAAGCGAAAGATGTGCGTGCCGAATCTGTAGATTCGTCCATTTCATGTTCTGGAATAACATCCGAATCTCGCCTAAAATAATACATCTGATATAAAAAAACTGATAACCCAAAAAAGTTTTGATTAAAGTCCAGTTGTCAAGTTACCTAGACATGTCTGAGGACCATAAACTGGTCACACTGGCTCTAGAATCAATAGATCTTTGACCAATAATTTCATATCTTCTTGAAGAAGTTGAATATGAAGATATACTAGTCACTGAAGGTCGGCTTTCATTGCCAATATCCACAGAACTTTCTCTTGAAAATATTGAATATCTAAAATTTTACGAACTATGTTAGTTAGCTTTTCAATCTATTAGGACTCACCTGGACCGATGACTATCAGTAGATATCCTTGTGGCATTAGATATTTCGCTATAGAACTCTCCAGGTTCAGGACTAGGTGTTGGAGAGTAAGTGGGTTCCGGTGATGGACTAAAGGAGTCTTCCTCTTTAGTGTCCTCGAGTAAACCTTCACCTGATGACATTTTCCTTTTGTTTTCTTGTATTACAGAGTACAGGCCTGAAAATTTACTAATATTTAACGTTTCAAAACTACTCAAGAACTTTTACCATTGTAAATAGTTGAATCTTCATGGCCCATTTTGTCCACAATGCTATTTTTACTCAGGCCGGCGGCACCTTCTTCGGGTGTCAAATTACGTGGTGGAGTGGCCCTGCCGGTCACAGTCTTGGTTATATTGCGTATTAACGACCATAACATAAAAAGTATGGTCAGCATCTCATCGAAAGGTACGATTTTTTACATTATTCTAGCAGTTTTTTTAACCTAAGCCTTTTGGGTGTAGCAGCATTGTTTATTTTTTGATGGATAGATTGTGAAACTAAAAAAATAGACGTAGCTTTATTCAGTACAATTCACATTAGGCCAAGAAGGAAATGGAGAAACACTGAAAATGGAATTTGTCAAACTCAGGTGAATTACGTAGAACGAATGCGAAAAAGTATTTTTGGAAAACTTCTTCATGGGAAAATATTTGGGGAAACTTTAAAGCAAAGTTTCACTTAGTTTACATTGCATCGAAAAGGAAAAATCATGAAATATGAGAAAACTCCATCATTCTAAATCATTAATTCAGTTGTTTTGACTCAAATCAAGTTACGTTAACTGATGTTTTGAGGACAATGCGTAAAATGAATAGTTTTACTACAAGCTTAACTTGGCTGTAATGGTTTGTAATCAAAGCTTTTGAATGTGCTAAGCCACTAGTCTCAATCAGAGACATATCATAAACATAAATATACTGTAGCTCTAGGCTTAAACCTTAAATATTCATCGGCACAAATCGATAATTGAGTGAAATCCAATTATTAGTGCGATAACGGAATGGAGTTCAATAATAACATGGTTAAATAAGAGGCTGAGCCAAATTAGAACTTTAAAAGTGCTCAGAAATATGCGGAAAATTTTGCTAATTATGTGTTAAGAAATGAATGTGTTAAACATAGTTGAAAAATGATACTGCACTAGAAAGGGTTAGAGTTCGGTGATTCGTTTTTGATGCAATATAGGTGGGAGTTGCAATATCTTTGATTAAAACACGAAAATTTTGTTTTCCAGTTCTATTAAATGTTTGCGAGATGGATAACAAAACAATGAACTCAAGAATTGAAATGTTGAATCCTTTTTGATAACTTAATATGATTTTTCAGTCCACCGATTTCAACCTAAAAGTAACAAAGAACTTCTTTGTTGTTTTGCTGCACACTCTTTTGGAAAATGCAAAAGGACTCATTTTGAATGATTACTTGTGTAACGTGAGTAGGCGCTATTTCCCAGACTTTGCTCCAAGTGATTATCATATGTATTTCAGAGTAAAGCGTGAGTTGACAGGATCACATGAAAGTTGGCTCAATTGAAATGTTGAAGAAACTGTGTTTTTGATATATGTNTTTTCTTCTCTCTTCTACTCTCTCTCTCTCTCTCTCTCTATCTATCTCTTTCTAAAAGTTGTTGTCGAACTGGAAATAATTTGAACGAGATGATTCTGGAAAGGTTTTCATTAGGGTTGTTCCTAGGAGCACGTTTAGTTGTTTTTAGACTTTGAAATGGGAAAACTTGCAGAAAGACTTCATAATTGAACTCAACTTCGGAATACCCTGTATTATTTAATATAGTGTTACCGTTTTTTTCCATAAAAGTGTGTCAAATCCAATTGAGTTATGACAAGTTATACAGTGATGTTTAGAAGTCTCCTGAAATTATGAAAATCTAAAGAGGCTGTTCCAATTTGCTAAAGTGCTTAAGCTTAATTTTGTTTTAGTTAAGTTTGAAACTTTTCTAATGCAGTTATTCACTTTCGAGATGGCAATAAATTAATCTGCAAAATAAGGTAATTTTAGAAAAAAAAACAACTAACATACTCGAGTAAAAGCATCAAAAACACTAAAATAAAAATGAAAAAACTTGGTGTTTGCATGAATAGTGAAGTTCCTGTTGCTTCCAATTGCTCTAAAATATCTCATTAAAACAAAAAAATCATGAAAGACTTTCTTTTATAAAAAAAAAATAAATATTTTACTTCCAAAACACTTCCCAGACGAAAAAGACCTCCTACCTCCCTCTGCCCCCCAAGGTAATCGAACCAGGTGAAAACCAACTACTATGACCTACTCTACTAAATTCCTTTCAAGAATCTAGCCCGTCTAATTTTTCCTGCAGAAAGCCACTTTATAAACAACTCACAATCGCGATCATACCAATCATTGAAGGAGTGTAAATGAACGCACGTTGAAATGTCGCGTTTTCCTGGCCCGGATAAGAATAGAGCACTCGGTTAGACGGTCTGACCGTATTTGAAGCAGCCATCATTGGGAAATCCTGTTGGCGCAAGCGCACTCTTATCTACTCGTCGAGTTTCCCCTTCGCTTCATATACATATAGTGTTTCAGACAATGCCAGAGGGAAAGAGAAGGAGAAATTCATTGTTTATGTCTGATATTAAAACACGATTTTCCACGTTTGCGACTAACGGAAGCGGACTACTGCTTTCTGATCCCACTCGGGTTTTACATTTGTGTGACTTTACATTAAAACCAAAATGTAATTGGAGAGAAGTTTTCATCCCTGATGGCCGTTTAAGCAAGAAAATTCGTCATAAATTAAATCAAATTGGGTCTTTTCAGGCAGTTCCTACAAAGTAAATATTTACCTTTTGACTCAGGAGTACTTTAATTATGCACTGAGGGATATTAGGGACGAAAAGAACGTTACTAACAATGGAGTCGTTTTCGAAAGATAAAAATATCAGCTTAAAGGTTTAATATAGCAAAGCATTCTTTTATACTATAAGCCAAAGACAAAAGGGAAAAATATTCAAAGTTTCACCGAATCGGATTGTAAGACAAACAAAGTATGATGATATAACCAAGTTCGGGATGTGTTATTCATAAAACATAACAAACTGTGACGTATGGAAAAGCGAACAAATAGTCTTGTTACATTTCGTAGCTTTGAAAAAGTCCCAGATTGAACATGAGAATCTTATTATTTTTAACGTAAAGGTTTTGCTTATTTAGAAGTATCCACACAATAAAAAAAGGTCATTTAATCTGACGTAAAAGAGCCTGTGATAAAATGGGGAAATTGGTTTGTTAGCGAGTGTTTTGAGGACTCCGAATTGGGGCTCTTTTCAAGAGTTTTTGAGATAATTACTTCCTTTTATTGAGTTTGTAAAAAGGGAACATTTAATAAACGAAACTTCACATTGCAATAAAACGTTTCTATTTCAACCTAAATCTAAAATACTAAAAACTAGAAATGGTTGTTTACAACAAAAACAAAAAAAATGTGGAAAAAGTCTTGGTTTTAGATTTGTACTTACGACTTATCATATTCGTTTTTCACACCTGAACTTACCTGAAACAAAAAAATATACATTAGAAATATGAAAATTAGGACAAAATGGTGAAGTACTTGATTTGTTCGACAAGCAAAACCCAGTGGTGTATGCGTGTGTGTATTATAAAAAACAAATTTTCTACAAAAAAAACCCAAAATTGCTTTAGAATGGTTCAATACAAAGAATATGTATTCGGTTCACTGTAATTACACAACGTTAACAGAACTTGACTGAAAAGGGCCTCAAAACCTTATTACCTCCAGGGCCCGGCCTTACATCACCTTTATTAGACATTTTCGTTCTCTATAAACGAAAGGAGGTTTATCGTTAATAAAAATTCTCATTTCGAACCCCCCAAAGCGATGTTGCTTTGAACTTGCGGTTTCAAAGATTCGATTTTCAACTTTTTTTTTGATATTTGAATTTCTTCGAACAAAAAAAAACTCTCATACGAAAGTTTTTCAATTGCGTTCCTCTTCAAATGAAATTTTGATATGACCAATTTGACATGCTAGAAGATGACATATTTTAAAATCCATGAAAACCTTCAATAATAAACTATATTCAATAGTTTTTACAGTGTATGTGATTCCGTATTAAAAAGAGACAAAAAGTAAGTGTAACGGTCCTAGAAAAACTGAAAGAAAACTGTGCTAGTGCCCCCATATCTGTAATTCCAGTTCTGGAATATGATTATGAGAAAAATGACAAACCAATTCTAAACTATGTTAAACATACAACGCATACAAGAATAAGAAGCTAGTTTTCCAAATGGTAATGTACCATTTTCAAAAGGTAAAATCATTTGGTTATTTCGGTTTTCCATTGTTCTTGGCAATACAATAGCAAATTGTAAATTTCCATTAGAAAACTGGGAAAACGATTTCATTTATTTTTTTTGTTGCCCAAACCAATATAATTCAGGCTCACCATCAGCCTCTATAAGTAATTTACTGAACTTTCGGCAAATAACAATTAGATTTTCATTAACTGGTTCGCAATATGGCGCTTTTAAAGCTCAATTAAAGTCGTAACTCCACCAACAGGCCGAGTTTAATTGTTATTGTTTTGTCAAGGCAAAAAATTTATTAATGTAAATTTAAGATCGAGATAAAGGGTTCAGCTGTGTTCACACTAATCTTTGCCCACACACAAAGTGATTGATGTTAAATTCCAAGGTCACACATAGTTTCTTGTTTTCTTAATTCAATGTAAAACAAAATCTAAATGATTTACCGTTGCGGATGGACTCGGAAGCTCGGTGCGCACGGACAACAAATCGACGACTGGCCGGCTGAATTCTTCTTCCTCTTCTTTTTCAAGCACCAATGCTGACCCATTTTACTGAGATTTTAACTCATGGGAAACGCGTAACAAAACGAAATTAATCGCAGGTAATAATTAAATCACGCGTTTCTATAAAAAGTTCAAACACACCGGTTCTGAATGTAATTTGGATTCTTGACACGATGGGCCAAAATCACACCACCCCCCTCGCCGAAACCGTTCAAATACTGTATTGATTGATGGCAAGCGAGTAACCTTTGAATATAATGCAACTGGAAAAAAAATGGGTGAGTGAGTTGCCCCCCGCCTCTAAAACGCGAGTCATGCAACTGCATCCGATTCGCGAGGCTCAAACCTGTGGCTGGTGAAAATTACAATAAAAATACCATTTGAGAGTGTGAAATGGGTTCTATGCGATAATGTAAGCGGATTGGTCCGAGGATAAATAGGGATTGAACATGGGTCCAATCCAGGAATAGTCGTCAGATGAAAATTCATAACTGTTTGTTTTACGATACACCTTTATTTATTTTTCTTTCACTGAATAGGTGTCCTTTTTAGGGTTTTAGTCTGCAGTTCTAATTTTTCTCACTGAACATCTGTTTTGCAACAGAATTTTTTTTATAACTGTATGATTCACAATTCTTCATTAACCTTCGAAGAATCAGTAAGTAAATTACTGCTACAGCATAAAAGACCCATAATTAATCCATGTTATTTAAGGAAGTCGCCCAGCTAACTCCACTATTTTTCCTCACGGACACTATTTTTATAACTCGTTCCCCTACCCCAAGCCATCATAAAAATAGCGTGCAATGTAAATTATCAGCAGGAATTACAAATCACCATTTCCGCTTTATTATTCGTGAAACAAAGAAGACATGGCCGCTCAACTGTTAATTTTTTTTTTTGTAATCAGAAAGATCTGCAGCATTGATAATGGTGCCGCAGTTTACGGTAGAAACGCTTTTCAGCAGGAAAATTTATTTATGCGCTACTGTTTCGACCTTTGTTCTATGAGCTACTCAAATAAAAGCTAAGGAAAAACCTATGACTTGATGATAAATAAATTCGCAAAGACGTTGTTCTACTTAAGAAAAAAGCATTTATTTATTTCTTTATGGCTTAAAAAAAGCTATGAAAAACGGTGTTTTATCATCATGCTCTTGAGCCATGCAACGCCGTATTCATAATTAATAACAATCTCTAATCGTCTAAGTCAAGAACTAATCAACTCTCCTAAGAGACTACAGGAAAATTGTGCAGGGGCAGTAGCAACAGCAGCAGGACAAACGAAACTTCACGTAAAGTCGATTGAATTCATGTGATACGCACGTGAATACAAAGAAACCCGTAGAAAATTCGCGTTGCTTTTGTTTACAAAATCGCACACGAAAATATTAGAAACACCACGTTTTTCGCTGCGTTAAAGGTTACATTTTTAGCATGCGATCTGGCCAACGATGCCAAGTTTCATTCCCCCAATAAATGTCCTTTTGTTCGCTCACAGTAAATCTTATTGTTAAACCATATCTTTAATGATATTAGCAAGACTAAGCAAACTTCAACAGTCAAATTACGAAGATAATGCAAATATTGACTACCAGGCAGCAAGGTTTTAATTGAATAACTGCACAATTGGCAACAATGTCTAAAGTTAACATACGCCCCCTTCTGGAGGTAACCGGTACATTTTAAGGGCCGGCCATGTTCGATATGACCCAGCATCCCGTTTCCAAAAACATCCTCATTCGTTTTTTACCCTTCTCCATGTAAGCTGATACATACAGTATTAGAGTAGCAACAAAGTAAACAAAAAAAAACATTTGGATTGAAAAAAATCAGTAAAAAAAAGTAAATAAACCTTAGCTGTGCCAATCACGCCATCTGCAGTGAACAGCAGGAACTTAATAGACAATAAATAAAAGAGAGGATCTGCGTCCTGCAGGAAATCGATTGAAGTTTCTCATGTAACTCTACTGGCACTTGAAATGTTATCCGGTAGGGGATTTTAATGTAATGTTTGCAGAAATTGTCGTATTAAATTTGAATTAAAGTCTCTTGATGCACGTACTCTGTCCAAAGATCCCGTGAGAATTCCTTCAAGAGTGTATCTGTAATAGGATTTTAAAGAAAATTCCTGCTGAATATAACACATTTTCAAACAGATGAAAGAATGAAAATCTGAATATGTGAGTGTTTGTTGATCAGGAATAACACACTTGGCGGATACCGATCCGACTACATAAACAAGCGTCTGTTGGTAAACAGGAATAAATTAATTCCTGCTGCATTATTACGTATTCCCATCGAGAACGGCTTTGTCATGACCCGCCTCTCTCACATATACACTTTGATATGTTTGTTGACTTAACGTAATCTGAAGTTTAATTATCTATTTATTAACAAACAATAAGTTCTGGTAGTGAAAATAGCGGTAGGTTTTATATCAAACTGCAGGAAAAAATATAATTAAAAAGTCTTCATTGTTTTCAGCTCAAATGGAAATTGGCTTTATTTTATCCAGAGCGGCTTCGAATACGGTGCGAATTTTTTAATTTATTTGAAACCTGCTGCACGAAAACTTTTCCTGCAACAGTTTCAGATTGAATGGATGGGCTTCATCATCCTTGAAACGGACTTAATTTTCACCTTTTGATAAATTGACATGCAGATGACCCAAAACGATACCAGTTAGGTGATGATAAATGAAGGCTTAAGATATCGCATAAATACGGGGGCCTCCAGTGAAAGATCTTATTTTTTTCTTTTGTTATGCTTGCATTTATAGTGCGACAATTTGTTATTTCTTTGTGGAAAAAAATGGAAAACATGAAATTTGAAAAACTCGTTTGTCGCATTTCACTCCAGGAAAACTGGGTGAATTATGAAGACCCATTTCACACGTTTATGATTATGTGATAAAAAAATTCATTTCCAGGAAGAGTGGCGAAGGAAATAAATAAAAAAATAATAAATTCACTACTAGCGAGTCGTGTACTGTTAAATTATGTTGTTTGGAACACCATCAAGGAGGCTTTTTATGGTTAAATTTAGCGCGTTTTATGCAGGCGACGATAGGTAAACTTAGATAAGTCGGAATTTATAGTTGTTCAAGTATAAACGATAGGCCTTTCTTCTGATCGATGATTACTTGAAGTAAAACCAAGTTCTCGGACAGCCACCTGAACAATGCACATCGATTTTTATATAGCCCCTTTTGTACTTTATTTCGATGGACAAAAGAAAATCATTTGGCTTCAAGAGGCTCTATTTTTAATGATAACTGAACAAAGATAACTTGGTTAATTCGGCCATTAATATCTCGTCGATCTCCATTAATAAAATCGACTTTTAATTTTCTTTTGTGCCAATTTATTCTTTTTTTTGTGTTTCGTCACTGGGGAAAGGGGCATGGAGGCTTCACGATTTGTTGTTGACTCGTATACTATTAAAGTTGACTTTTGGATGTTACCCTTAACTTTTAGTTGAAATTGGAGATTTTCTCTTTGGCAGTCAAAGCAACTAGTTTCAACAACAACAACAACAACTTAAGTACATCTCCATCATCCCAGTTTTAGCAACAGCACCGAAACCCGATTATAATCTTTTAGACGTCACAAAATTTTTCATTATGTTGACAGTTTTATTTTATAGAAGCATTCTTTTGATTTTAAATTTAGTCTCTGGTTCTTTTCTCTATTTCCGATCTACAGTTTATTGCAGTATTCGTAATATTTTCTTATTCAGTCCATTTATCTATGAACTGATTCGATCGATGACTTTTATTCCACGAATTTCACAAATACATTTTAAGAGAAATTTCATAACCTTTCAATGTACTGGAAAGTTTGTAATGATAGGAAGTCAAATATGAAATAACCGTAAAATAGAGGCTCTATTCTTGAGGGTAGTAAGTGATTAACCCAATTTCGTTTCATTTCAAGTCTATTTTTCCCGCTGTTATTAGCGAACAATAAATAAAAACTACAGCGAAAAAGTGTAATTTTTTTGTTAATTCGGAACAAGGACCTCATTAGAGGGACCAGAGTTTAATAAAGGCTTCACGTTGCAAAAAAACTATGAGTAAAGTCTAGGTTGTGCTAAAATACGTTGTTAAAAACTGCATCATAGATTTAGTTATCCACGACGACGTTAGAAAAATACCAAAGTTTCCATTTACAACGAAAATAAAAAGGTTACGTATTGATTTAACAGAACCGATGTAAATTTTTTCCCGAAAGTTAAACGAGCTATTGTTACGGATTCCCACACCCATAAACACACACACACATACAAACATAAAAAAAATTGAAAAATTGTCCATTAAAAATAACCGTAAGGTCTCTGACAAAATTCATCCATTTGTCGTCTTCTTAATACTCCCTTTTACCTGTTTGCCTGTTCCTGATCGATCCCTAAACCAGAAAAAAACAAACTTCTTTTACGTTAACTTTGCTAAGAAGGGAAACGTTAATGCCATCCAGGCCTCGATCCAAGATTTTCCAAAGTGTGAAAAATAAAATATTGGAATTTCATCACATTTGATTGCACAGAAACTCTACGTAAACTGGATTTTGATGTATTCACCTATTGAGAGTTGCATTTCTATGTGTTGAAGCATAATTGAACTCGCAAAGAATAAAGCCATTGCAACTAAGTTTAAGCTCTATTTGGAGTTGTTAAAGTTGCTGGTCCAGATTTTGTATTAGTGGAACTTTCAACAGTGTAAACTACTAAAAAGCCATATATGGGACACTCGGGCGCACGCAACAATTTGTCAAAAATAATCGATATTTTCCGTCAACAATTGTGAAACATATAATAAAATATTTCCACTACGTACAGAGAACGTTGCGGTTAGCTGAGGCATAAATATTCGTCACTGTCCGTACCGCAGGCCCCGTTCATGCATATGATTGATAATCGATTTAGCCTCATGTTGTTGATAATAACGATGACGGTTCCCGCTGACGTTAAATAAACGTGTCGCACTCACAGCAACGAAATTTAACTTTTAATTAGGACAAATTCCTTTCTGACCAAGCAATTAAGACTCTCGTGTATAAAAAGGATTTGAAATGGAGTGCTTGCTCTAAGCTGAAGCGTGATGGGAACGTGAAGAAGCAGAGGTAAAATATATTGATTTTTAACCTGAGGAATCTCCTGCCAAACTTGCATTCCAGTTCGCCGTGTTCCTCTAAATCCCTGGCAAAGAAAAATTACTCGTTTAATCAACAATAACATACTAGGTTTTTCGGATAATAAATCATTTTGCAAAATTTCCAGAGACTCTCCTCATAAATCATACAGTTCAGCCTTGTTTGCTGGCAAACTCAATGAACGGCACTCGATTTCGAACTAATCAAATACGTATAATATACAGAATGTTTTCTAAACAAAACTCTGTATATCTCAGATTTTATTGTTCGAAAAATTGAAAATAAGCAACTTACTCTAGGCCGTGTTCGGAGAAAGCTTCACTAATATCCGAATCGCTTCTGGGTAACACCAGCCTTGGTAAAATGGTTGCCTTTTTCCTGCGAGTTTTCAACGTGGTATGCTGGGTTAAACTTATAAATTCGGGAGTCCTATGTGGCGAATGGGGCGACAAAATTGTAAGTCTTCTTTCGCCAGGACTGAGATTCAAGTAGCCAGCAGGAGGTGGTAAACTCAAATGTTGTGGTACGCGCATTCTTCCTGACCTACGATGATTCATGTTAATAGTTTCCTGCTGAAATAAGGTTCTCTTACCATAATCCGCGTTTCTTCTCAGCACTTATGTCAGAAGATGCGCTCAAACACAACGAGGCGCCTTCGCCACTAACCGCATGCCGTTTTAGTATCATTTCTCTGTCAATACTTTCTAAACTTTTCGCTTCCGTAGATTCAGAGAACACTTTTCTCATGTCTCTCTCGCTAGTGCTCAGAAAATTTCTGGAACTAGTTGTGGTGGTCGTTTTTAAGCTCTCCATACTTCTTGCAGTTTCGGTACGTTGTCCTGCAGTAAGAAACTGTCCCTTGGGTTCATAATCCTCCTGCGAGGAACTCGAATGAGGTGTATTCAAACGTGAATATCTAGGACTCACTTTGAGGCTCAGACTTTCCGACTCAGATTCTAAGGAGTCGGCGCTGGCTTGCTGAGTCACTATTTGGCATTGAGGCAAACCTGCACTCAATACCGCAGCAACTGTCTCTGTTTGTTTTGCTGTGGTTACCATTGAAGTTGTCTGAGTCACTTGACCTATGATGATTTCTTCACTTTCAGATTCCGCAACCAAAGTTGATGCTGATGTGGTTCTGCTGACGTCCTGTACTAAAGTTGCTGATGAAGAGGTTTTTCTTAAGTTACAGCCGGGAGGGGGAATAATTTCATCGTCATCTTCTTCCATTTTACCGTGTTCTAGTATCACGAAACTTTGCGCATTGGACGGAAAAAAATTGCGTAATTTTAAGGCTGCAAAAAATGTTTTTAAATTTATTTTTCAAAGGTTTATCTTTCGAAAAAATTTAGGCCATTAACAAGGGGATGTTTAAACAGGAAAAAAGGTCGACTTCCTGCCGAGCAAAACGCTTTGTGAGTCAATCTAGCGTTAATTTTACATTCATCCCGATTCGGTTTCAAAGTATAATCAGGAACAGGGAAACCGCAATTGTCCAGGATCAGTATCGAGTCTAAAATATCAAGGAAAGTTTACGAAAAGGAAATGGGGGATAGTTGGGATATTCCAACAGGTAAAATCAAATTAATTCTGTGGTATAACTGTTCGAGAAACTTTATTGATGAATAGAATTCTGGTTTAAGATGGAAAATTGCTTATCTTTTTACATATATAAGATGTTTTTTTTATGAGAAATGCATTTCTAGTCCCCAAGAACAATATTAACAAAAGTTGTGTTACAAACAACACCTCCGAGTGAAATTCCAAGCAATTGCGTCCCGTGAGAATACAAGGAAGTGCACTATTTGTACTACGAGTATAAACTATTTGTAAAAGTTCGTCTTTTATGAAAATGAAAATTCACGTACCCCAACAATACGAGTTAATTTCGAGAAAAAAATTTGTTCGCTTTCAACAAATTATGTAGGCGTTACTGAAGAGGGTACATGTTTATTAAAAATAGGCGCGGTTGAATGGACAAATCCTGTTTCCTCATTAATGGAAAATGAGCAAACTACATAGAATTTCTCCCTCATGTGTAATTTTCAATTTATTTGAAAAGAACTGCTAAATACGATGAAAATTTCATACAATTGGACCCAAAAGGTACATCCCAGCAATAATTCGGTTCGCACCCCGTCTACCTGGTTTCAATTGAATGCCAAAATGGATTCAGGCCAAAAATCGCTTGCCAAAGCTTTAATAAACAAGATTTATGAAATAATTAACATTAAATTAACCTTTAAAATAGCCCGCGTACAAGGAAAATATGCACAATCTTCATTTTTCCATATACAAAATGTAGCAAAAAAAGGAATACGTAAACGTCGGCCGGTAAACTTCCGCAACATTGAACCTTGAAATTTAGCCTGTTTATTATCTAATATCCTGCATAATCGATCGTTTGGGGGCACCCGAAACCGTGTATTTCTCGTAAAAACGATACTGAGCAGGAACGTTATGCATAGACAGCAGTACGAATACGTTTTAAAACAAACTATGCCATAATAAATATACCTATCGGAAATTTGAAATTGAAAGTATTAAAAGTGGCGTGGCTCATTGTTTTGTGATTGATGATTGATTAAAAATTAATGGCCACCTCCGTGTGCTACGTCAATGATATTTTTTATTCGATTGCAACAGCGACAGGTTAATTACGAAAACAATAAACGAGTTCTGTTTGCTTTCAATTATGTTAATAATCATCGTTTATTCGGAAAATGAATATGAAATGCGATATTGGCAATGCTGAATTAAATCTTGTAGATTTAAAAGAAAAATAAGACTATGAAAAACAAAAATTTAATTAAGAGGCGGGTTAATTGTTGGACACGCCTATAAACCTCCTACCTCTCGTTTATGTATTATGGGAGAAAGGGAGGAGTCATTTGTTAATCACGCCCATGGCAATTTTCAACAATTGGTTATTGAACATTCATATGAAACGTCAAAGACATGTTGATGAAATGTTAACCAAAACGGTAAAATTGGGATTTTCCAAATGCAAAAGAATAATCGATTTTTAACCCAACAAAAGATGAGAAAATATTTCTCGATCTAGACATCAAAAAAAAATGGTCGGAAAATATTTGATTGCCAGATTCGAAAAAGCCGAAAACCGAATAGATGTTTGGCAAACAAACAATTTTTCCTGAATGCTTTTTAAAGCCTTTTCCTGAGCCTGTATTTTAATTAACTAAAAATATTACTTATTTAGTGCCCCTAAACTAACGCCATCCCTACCCCCTCAAGGGGATTTTCTCGCTTTTAATTCGTAACCAACAAGGACTAAGAAAACTGGTAGTGTGAATATCGAGGAAAATTTCAGGAGTTTTTCCACTTCTAAGCTAAGAGCGTTCGCTAATGGCTTCGCAAACAATTTTTTCCCTTGTTAATACCTAAAAAAATAAAAATACAGAAAAAGAGAAGCCTTAAAATTTCATTTGACGCATTAAATCCTGCTTTTATTACCTTCTATTCAAGGCAAAGACCTTCTTCTATTCTTTTGTTCGATTCAATCTCAGTCATACTAATATCGATTAGAAAAAAAAAAAATTAGGAAAAGCTGGTCTCTGACAACTGAGAATGAAAATTATTGAAAAACAATTGACCAGGCCTATTTGAAAATCAAATATAAAGAAATCATCTCGTTTCAGTATCCTGCGAAATTAATTAATATTCAACGGATGTACTCGTGTATTCCCCGAGGTGTAACTATGGAAACTGCGTGTACGAATTAATTTTCTTTCTCTCTGACATATATGTATGTACATGTGTACCTATGTGTGTGTCCTTTTTTTTGGGAAAATTTGTGACAGGTTTTCCATTTTAAACAGAACAAAAACGGGGTAATTCGATCAGAACGAAACAAAAAACCTATTGTTTTACGACGGAGAAAATTTATTTTTCACTTGAAAACAAAACAGATATTGGGAAATTTGATTACCAAATGGAAATTCAAACATTTTGAATCGATTCTAAGCAGGTTCAAAGAAAATCCTTAATCTCAGAACTATATTAAATCTCGTGATGAGCATAATTTATCGTTCTTTCTTTTTTCACGTTAAATTAGGGTGCTTCAGTAGAAAGTAGATTCAATATGGCAACGATAAATCTAAAGAGGAAACGGAAAATATCCTGGAAAATTATTTGTGTCAACGAAATACGATACGGGTTTGACTGGCTTTCCTACAAAGATCTTCAAACCTGATAAGGGGGCTATACTTACACATTACTGCGGTTTTGCACAAAATAAAAAGCATAAACATGCAATTGCGAATAGTAATTTGAAATGTTGATAGATGAAACGAAGAAACCTGAATGGTTGGAAATTGGCCAGTTAACTAGACCTAGAAGTCTAATAAATCTGACATAACTACAAATCAGAAAAAAAATTAGCACACAACAGTTTTATTGATGAATCGCGATTATTTCAGGATATTTTATGCGAAATTTGTCGGTTTAATTAAACAAGCATTGATTTGTTTATAACTGTGTTAACTTTTAAAAAACAACTGTAGGTAAATGAAAGAAAATACATTTTGTTTAACTTTTGGATAACGTGTCTTCTGACATCTTACACAAAACTACATTTTTCTTCCTTATTCTATGCGGAAGATCCATTCTGCCAGTTTACAGCTACGATTCTTACACTGTTTACTGACATTCCCCCAGAGAATTCCCTGACATTTTTCACCTTCATGTGATAACATTATTTAATTGAAATTTGAAAAAAAGTCAATTTAACCAACGAGTTTCTAATTTTGGTAGTTTGCTTATCCACTTCCTTTCGGTATTTGCATAGAAATTAGGCCCAATTTCGGCATGTGTTTACCGTTCGACCACTGCGCCAAAGGGGTTTACGAATGACAAAACCTGCTTAAGGGAGTTGGGAAGTGTTTTAATGGAAGTTTGATTGTTTTATTGCAAAGCCCGTTAATTGAGAATGTTGTTTGTTAATAATTCTTGTCCTGTTACAAAAGCGGTAATGCCCTTGGGATCCGTACAAAGGAAAAATGAAAGATCCAGAAGTAGGAAATGGAGAAATATTCTTTTTCAAAGTTCATCCCTAATTTAGACAATTTAAACTTGTTACTGCCGTAACGTTTCTTGTCTTTGGATCGCTTCTAATTTTTGAAACGAACAATCTCACCGTTCTGAATAATAAAAAGTTATCCTGACAAGCTGTGCATGCTTTATTTAAAAAAAACCTCAACTTTGTGATAAAAAGTTGGCATTTTGTTCATTTCATTAGATCGTCAGACGTCGTAAAAATACATTAATGACCGTTGTAATTGCTCATATTTATGGTTGGCTTTGGCCCAAAAGCGAATTAAATTGCTGCCGTTTTAAAGCCACTTTCAGTAGAAAATAATTTCTTGTCATGCGAAAAGGTCAAAGATATTCAGAAGAAAAAAATAATTTTTCAACAAAAGATTATCTTGAAAAATTTTAAAGACATTTTAGTCAAGTGACATGAAGAGCACTTTTGTTGATATCTTCTTTCAGAAAAACCTCAACTTATCTGTTGCCCAAATATGCACAAGCTGTAACCACTTAGTTAAAATCCAGACTCGATTTGAGTTGACTAATGGCAACGCTGAAAGCAACAGGTGAAATTTGCCTAATCCAAATCTAAATAGACAGCCCTATTGGGCAATATTTAGGACAAAGGACCATTGTGCCAACCCCTAAGTTGCCTGGAACACTTCATTTGTTGGACCTCTCCTGGGTCCAGACATTTATGTTCAATATATTGCAGTATGTAGTTGACGAGGTCCTCATCATTTAAGTGAGGTTTAATATTACACGAATCCAGAAAAGAAGACAGAAACGGGCCTTTTAACTCATTTTGCAGTAAGACCTCTGCTAAATAATGCACGAAAAAATTCAAGAATCCAGGAAAAATTCCTGATGGGTAATTCCTTAAACAGTTTAGAAGTTGAGACACCAACTTTCGTGTAAATACCAACGGTTTTTTCAACATAAACTTAAAAACAAGAAGAAGCTCGAAAAATGGAAGAACTTGAAATTTGAATAGTTTAAGAAACATTATTGAAGGCTTCTTGAAGAAATGATTACATTTCAAAGGCAACAGAGTGCAGTCAATTTTGAATTGAAAAATACAAATTCAAAGACATTCCATTATTTTGCATTTGAAGGAGTTTCATATATAGAAGAATATGAGTTTTCGCCAGAAAACTGCACTTACATTGTATGAAACTTTCCTCAAAGTCTTCTTTTTAACTGGAACTTTTAGAAAGACTGAAATGCGAGGTAATACAAAAAAAACGGGCCTACATTCTAATGAAGAGAAGAAAAAAAGAACGTCAAGTCGAATTTTAATTTTCACTTTAAATAGTGACAAATCGTTATCAGATTGAATAAGAAGAAAAATGATTTTGGTCCAGAAGAAGAAGGAAAACTAAGTTTTCTAATTAAAATAGACTGGAAAGAAAAAATTCCGGAAATCCAGGATTCGAGATTAAAATTAATTAAAATATTGTCGATTCGTGAATAGGGTTGAAATGTTTCTGGTTTATGACTCAAACCGCGAGCAAAAATAAATATTTAATCCATATCCTAGGCCTGGCAACAATCCAAATCGACTATTTTCATTTCTCTGTCTGGGTGTTTATTTTTCATTGTTTGAACGAGGTACGTGTATATTAAGAAAGTGACACACCGGTTGGCAGCTCGAAATCCCGAAATCGATCTTGCGGGTAGCTGAGCTGACAATTTGGTTAGATAGTTACCCCGGCAATAATAATTGTAGGCAAAAACATAATTCAAAACTAGAACTGTAAAGTTTCTTACGTTTATCGCCCTGCAGACATTAAACTTTCCCCCCCGAGCTTATTATTCCAAACAATAGAAAACTAAACTTTGTTTTCTAACTTTTTTCTGAGAAGGAGGAAAGGAATGTTTTTGAGTTTAGGTCTAATTGAGGTAAAAGTTTCTATTTTAAAGTATATGAAGGAAAAAAATGAATAGTTTTAAGTGAGTGAAAAGCTTCTAGATTCAAGTCTTTCCACTTGACAACAGGAATTCTATTAAAGGCTAATGCTAATTTCCTTTAAAAGGCGTCAACTCAAAGAAAAATTTCCAGAGTTTGGGACCGTCGAGCCAATGATTAAGTCGAGGAGCGAAATTGAATTAACCTGGAAAAAAATGGATTTACTGAACCGTCTTGAAGAAAATCAAGTCCTGGAGGGTGAAATAAATAAATTACAAGAGTAGCAGTGTTTGTTCAAACAAATTTCCTAATGGATAATAAAATTTTAAATAATACGCAACCCCTAGGGAAGTTCTAGGGTTATTTTTTGAAAGGCAGGGTAATTTTCGATGTCAGACCCTTATTGTTTGCAGGAGTTTTGAATGAAAATTTTGAATCAAACTTTTTCGTTTCGAAACTTCTCCCATATGGAATTAGGATAAGAACCAAAGTGAATTACGACACAAAATAAAGTCTAACGCAATAGGAACCTATTTGATTATTCAAAGGCGAAATTTCTTAAGTTAGTTCATTGAACCTATTGTTGCTAAAAATGTAAAACACCAATGACTCAATCTTTTTCAATATTGTCATTTTACTACATATTACTGTCCTCTCGTAAACTTGAACACTTTCTAATATCGTGAATTGTTGTCGTATAAAGTCGAATTTACTGGCGCCCATAAAAAGGGAATTTAAGAATTTTACACAGCAACATAAATTCGGTTCAATTAAGTTTAAAAACAGTAAAAAAAAAAAATTGCACTTTGTCTAAAACGGCTCGACAACAAAACGTTCAATCCAGTTTAGCAGGAATTGGAAATGGCCCAAATATTTTCGAAATACTATCTGTAATATTGTGTTGAATGACAGAATCAAACGTTAAGTGATGATGTCTCGACAGTGTCATTTGTAATACGTAACACTGTTTTTTACCTCTTAAAATAAGAATGTTAAAATATTGCAGGAATTTATTATGAAACAGTATTAAATTAGAAAAAATGAGAGTAATACTTAACATTTAATGGATGCATGAAAACGGATTAGGTGCTTCCCTTTACGGGAACGTTATTGCGAAAAATTAGATTCTCTTGGTTTTTTTTTTCGCCTGCTGCTTTTAAAGATGACATGCGTTTAACATTTTCCAAAATGAAAAGTGACAAAGGAACAAAACATAACTGTTCTTTGTGAAATATGAATGTAAAATGAGCAATGCCTGTACTGATTCTACCTGCGTTTCTGTTGTTAAAATTGGTAGTTATGCAGACATAAAACTGAAATAAAAATAAATGTATCGAAACACCGACATTTTGCAGGAGAAAGTTAATGTAGCAAATAACTTAATTTGATGTTAAACAGTAAATTATTAATACGTACAATAAATTATCGTTTAATAAAGCGGCAGGATTATCCGATTAAAATTGAAACAGAATTTGTCTAGCTTGTACGAACGCTCTCAATTAAATTCTTTAATGCGATGGATATCGGAAAAAATGGTATTAGCTTTGCATGGGAAATTGCTTTTCAATTGTTTGTGCAGCAGGAATTTCTCTATTATCATCACTTAACGTCATTTCCACGTAATTTCTTTCTGACAAACTTACCTTTTCAATAAAACTCTAAACGTTAAATCCAAAAATACACTGCTATGTACTTAAAACTTTGACGTAAAAATGAAACAGTAAAACTCACACATAGAAAACTGACAAAACGAACACTTAAAGTAGTATTTCTTCTCTAATTGGTCAAAGTTCAAGTTCTATTCCTGTTATTTTCTACATCAATTTATCGACAATTATTGTGTGGAGGTAAAAAACAGTTCGATCATTTTGGCTTTATTCACGTGGAGATGGGTATGGGTTGTCGTAGTATAGTTACATCGTGCTGAACCCCGCAGGAGGCCGTCGGACGCGACGAAGAAAAAGAGACCGACGCGTTCGTTCACCAGGTCCGTTTCGTGCGAGGAAGGAAAATGATCAAAGCCACGCTGACGACGACCAGTTCCCGGTTCGAAAATCTGATAGGTAGGCGAAACGTACTAGTACGCCACGTTGCCGCATTATCACGAAAATTACGATAAATTAGGTAAAAAACAAATTGCTTTTATCACCTGTCACATGTCAACACTACTTTGCTAATGGAGAATTCGTGGAAAAATGGAAAAATAAATATAGGCTTAGATAATAACTGTTTACTAAATAATGGTGCAAATTACAAAATATAATAGAGAAACACATTTTGCTGGCGATGTGTATTAATAAGCTCTTTTCCTCATTGAAAATATTGAAAGCTTTATGGTTTTTAAACATAGTTTAGCGCGAAAATGTAAACTACTACCTACTTAATTGCAATAATTATGTTATATTTTAACCATTAAAATTTTGAATGGTGTTTAGTTTACTCGTGGAGCTTTAAAAATTTCAACTTTGTAACAAACTCAATCATTTTCCAGATATAAATAATGTATTAACACATGTTTCGAACTAATACATTTTCAATAGTCAAATACCATTTGCAATTTGGAGGTTAATTCATTCAAGTGGTTACTATTCTAAATAGTTCTTTCAATAGAGAATCACTTTAGTATAATAAAAGTATTTTTTCCCAATGGGTACTATGTTTTTCTCAGTTCAATTCAGTAGAATGTTATCAAAGAACAGGTCAAAAAGGGAAAGGAATCCTAGTTTTCTTGTCAATTGAAGGAGGCACGTTTTGAATACTCACATATGTAGATGTAATCTTAAAGGATTGGCCGTTTTTACGTGCAACAACTTGCCTTTTTTGGCTACGGTCCGATGACCGGGTACACAACCATAAATGTCGTTTTTTAAATTGTATATATTCGCTCCATAAAATGTTGGGAGACTTGAAAAAAAAACACAGATAGAAATTTACATGCGTCGTCAGAAAGTTCCAAGGAATGAGAAATTCATAGACTTGAACCGAAAAAAAAAAAATTTACATTAAACATGGATTAATTTATCATAAATTAAACGTTTACCGAGCTAAAAATATATGGACGTCACGTATACGCAGGTAACAAATGATGTTGAGTGAAAATTTTCACTTAAAATTAGGTACATTTTAAATGAAATAAAGTTCAACGCAACTTTGCCCATTTTACTCCATTTGACTGGAACTTTCTACGTACATATCCCTTTTAGTTTTAGAGAAAAATTGATTTGAAATTAAATTAAATGCGCTTTGCTTCACGCTGCAGCAGCTTGCTTTGATTCCCTGATTTGATTTCAAGTTAAAAACTCGTTCTAGCTACTGCAGCAGAAAAACCCAAAACACTGAAGTCTAATGTTGGTCAATTGCAAAATGTCTGGCATTCTATTGGCTACTTAAATAATAGAAAACCATGTTCATTGTTTAGTTATTCAAACCATGCGGTAAAGTACCATGTTAATTGAACGATACAGGTAAGTTCCTATACCCAAAACGGGATATCTTAAATGTCTATGTCTTTTAATGGAAAACATTCCTGCAAGACCATGGGAAACTTCATCGTTCCGATCGCCGTTCCTGCTACAAGCGCAATTTTTTTCGTCTAATTTTTTTATATCCGATTAGTGTGCATGTGTATGTGTGTGAAAAATACGCAGAAAACGAGTGTATATCATCATCATCATCATCGATAATAAACAGTTAATTTCGAGAGACAATTCTCCCCGGGGGAAAGGCTCGGACCGAGCCTGTTTTCCCCAGAGCTAATCAGATTAATTATTAATTTTAGAGCAAGCAAACTCCTGAGGATCAATTAATAATTTACGGTTAGGGCGCTTCAACAAATACAGTTCTGCAGGACAGTAAAAACCATCTTCTTTTTATTCCTGAGGGATCGAACACGAATTTAATTCAGGTTCGTTCTAGGAACTAGCTTACCGTTGGTCGAATGGCGTTGTTTTGTTTTTTTTTCTTGACAGTTGACTTACCTAAAACAAAAGAAATAAGAATTATTGGTTGTACGTACAGCATAAAATTGAGTTTAAAATGAATTTCTACCAAAATTTTTTTTTTTTGAGTAATTGTTGAAAAACAATTTTCTAAAAGTAATGCAAGGGTTCTATTTTCTATGAACCCCCTATTTTGGTGTCACACACTCTAATTGAAAATTGAGAAAAAACAAAAAAATATATACAATTTCGGTAAAAATCCTGTATATTTTTCCATTTATTTATAAAATCTAGCAGATTTCACACAATGATGTACCCCAATTTCTGAATAAACAATAGTTTAACGTAGAAAAAAAATGAAAATTAATGTTTGCAGAGTGAATTTATTTGGTTTGTAACTGTGTAACGGTAATAAATCAACGAATACACAAAAACGACAAACGTTGAATTTAATCAAGCTGCTGAACTCTGAACGAAATGACATTCGTATGTCAAGTTTGTTGATATATTTGTCTCGAGATACTCCTAAAGCAATTACAAGATGCTCGCATCTAATCCAAAGGGTTTAAACCTATTAAATGATAATGAGAAGGCTGATGTGTACAGAGCTAAAAGCCTAAACTTTACATGTATCTAATTGATAAGCAAAATGCAATGCTTGACAGACAAAAGAAACAATTCTTGCATAGTACTGAGTGCTCATTTTAGCAGTTTAATTGTTTTGCATCACAAGAGCGTTGCTAACCCTTATTTCAAGTTGTTTGCAGCATGATATTCCTTAAGACAAATGCAATGAAAACTAAGGAATTTTCAAGATATCAAAAGCAACATTAAGAGACGTATGACAGTGAAATAACAAAAAGGAGATGTTTGCAACAATAAACCGGCAATAGAATGTTTAAGAGAATTCGCAACAATGGATATTCAAACAAAAAAAAATCGATTCATTCACCATTTTGTCGTGCAAATTCAATGAAAACTCCACGGTCATTAAAAACTAATTTTATTTTAAAGCATAAACACACAATTCGTATTTTCTAACCATTTATCTTGTGTAAAACCCATTTACATTATTAGATTTTTTGTTTCGATTCCGGAATCGAACGATTGACATGTCATATTTTCATGTAAAATAAATATAACAAAATATCGAAAAGAAAATCGAAACAAAAAATCTAATGATGTTGACGGGCTTTAATACTGATAAATCTTAGCTGCAGCTACATCCAAATGAAGATTAGTCAGTGCGACGAAAACAAAAAATCCATTTTTCTTTTTAAATGCCCCATGAATATATAGAGTGGCCCACCGAAAACTTAACAGCGACTATTTCTGATTGTGAGTTTCGGTAGAAAAAAATAAAAACACTCATAGTTGTCGAATTTTTTTTTGGAAGAGGACACATTTTTTTTTCTGATATGTCCAATTTACTAGTTCCAATTCCTAGGTGAAGAGCGACTTTAAGCAGTAAATTTTTAAATGGAATAATGTATCAAGTGATATGTGATTTTAATGAGCGGAAAGTTCTCTTCTTAACGACAGTTAGTTTTTTAAATTTGGATGAGTTGTTTACGAGGAATAACGTCAGAAAGTTCCAAATAGGAAAACTACCTACCAAAGGGTTTAGTTAATTAAATGTAGAAGCTGTCCACCAACAACCTTTTCACTGTAGCAAACTTTGAGTATATAAATATGGATTACTAATTCTCTGCCGTTATGTGATACAGAATGTAACGAGATCAATCCCCCAAGTCGTTAAATAACACTACTAACATTTGATATTATCTACAAATTTTTTTTTGAAAAAGTGGGCAATCTTTGGGGAATCAAAAGTACTCATAAAAAAGTTGTACTTGTCCTTATAAAGAACGTTTTCTAAAAACTTATCTTTGTGGATAGCCCTTCAAAATATGATAATTAAAATAGGAAACTGGATAGTTGGACCGAATACAAAATTTGAAAATGAAAATGACCGGCGCCTGTCTTCAGACAACGATCAATTAATAGTAGCAAGAGATCTGAATTTCGGCTTATCAAATAAGGATTAAATTCAATAATCAATTAGCTAACTTGTTACATAAAATCCAATATCAAAGTCACGTGGTCCCAAAGCTGTTTTGTCCGGGCTATAATTATGTAACTTGGAACTTTTTGACATTTTCTTGTAAACATCTCAATCGAATTAAAAAAAAACTAAATATTATTGATAAGAGAATTTCATGTTCTTTAAAATGGCATATTACTCGTTACCCAATTCCATTACCCCCATTACGAGTTAGAATTACGGGATTGGAGATATCAAAAAATGATTTTCCCTCCAAAAATTAAATCGACAATTTCGAATTTTTTTTTTTTCGTCTGCGAAGCTGTGAAATACTGGGCAGTAAGTTTTAGGTGGGCCACTCTGTATATTGAGAGTTTTGGTTAATTGGTTCTGGCGTTCAATTAAACTTAACAACCCACTTATAACAGTTCAAAAAACAAACAACAACGTGTGTCGTGCAGTTGAACAACTTTATTCCAAGAGTGTTTGAATGGTTAAAGTGGGACAATCAAATTTCCAACAACGCATTTATTTTTTTGGAACTTGTTATCGCAATCACTACTAATATCTTATACTCAAAGTGTTATCAAATTTGTTTCATTTCGAAGACGCGCGTGCTTTAACCAAGTATTTCAGGAAAAATAAATTAGTTCCAAAAATGTAAGTACTGTTATGTAAACGATTGTTTACTTTGTAAACAAATTAATTCAAGGTCATCCTTTGAAGAAATCATTCAAACTCTCAAAGGAGTACTTCATTTAATATTTGCGCATTTCATTATTGTACCGTACTATTTTTTCGAATCTTTTATCAATTTATTCGTGAAAAAAGTACCGAAATCAATCCGAGGTGAAGTTGTCCTGGTAATTATATCACTCAGTAAACGTTTTATTTTTTTAAACAACAACCCTGTATGTAGATCACTGGTGCTGGTCATGGAATTGGAAAAATGTTGGCCAAGAAATATGCCATTGAAGGTGCCACAGTTGTGTGCTGGGATGTAAACGAAGAATTCAATAAAGCAACTGTTGAATATTTAAACAAATTAGGTTATAATAATGTGCATGGATATAAGTAAGTGAGAATAGTTTGAAATTAATAGATATACAGGGTAGGGTGATCGTTTCCAGGGTAGATGTTACTAATAGAGAAAATGTAATGGAAGCTGCAAAAAATGTTAAAAGAAATGTCGGTAATGTGACAATTTTAATAAACAACGCAGGTATAATGCCTCATCATTCGTTCCTGGACCATACCGAACAGGAAATTCGAAAAATCATCGACATTAATGTTTTTGGACATTTTTGGGTAAAATTTCTCATCTCGAAATATTACTAATAATACATTTTTTTTTTTTAAGACTTTACAAGCCTTTTTACCAGAAATGCGTCGCAACAACCACGGCCATGTAGTGTGCCTCTCTTCAATGGCCGGTCTTGTAGGTGCGAACAACTTGGTACCATATAATGCCTCAAAATTCGCTGTGCGAGGCCTCATGGAGGGCTTACATGAGGAATTCAGGTAGGAACCCAGTTTAATTCAATCGTAAGATAACCGAATTTGAATCCAGACAATATCCAAACAACAGTGTATATTTCACCACTGTTTATCCATTTTTTGTTGATACTGGTCTGTGCAAAGCGGCGTATTTCACATATCCAGCGCTGTTTAAAGTTTTGCAACCGGAATATGTTGCTGAGAAAATATACGAGGCCCAAATTTACAATTGCAGAAATTTGGTTTTGCCCCCGAGTATGAGCGTCATTGTCAATTCGAAAATGTAAGCATTATTTTTTTTTCCTTGAAAAATTGTCATGTGCCNCAAAATATGATAATTAAAATAGGAAACTGGATAGTTGGACCGAATACAAAATTTGAAAATGAAAATGACCGGCGCCTGTCTTCAGACAACGATCAATTAATAGTAGCAAGAGATCTGAATTTCGGCTTATCAAATAAGGATTAAATTCAATAATCAATTAGCTAACTTGTTACATAAAATCCAATATCAAAGTCACGTGGTCCCAAAGCTGTTTTGTCCGGGCTATAATTATGTAACTTGGAACTTTTTGACATTTTCTTGTAAACATCTCAATCGAATTAAAAAAAAAACTAAATATTATTGATAAGAGAATTTCATGTTCTTTAAAATGGCATATTACTCGTTACCCAATTCCATTACCCCCATTACGAGTTAGAATTACGGGATTGGAGATATCAAAAAATGATTTTCCCTCCAAAAATTAAATCGACAATTTCGAATTTTTTTTTTTTCGTCTGCGAAGCTGTGAAATACTGGGCAGTAAGTTTTAGGTGGGCCACTCTGTATATTGAGAGTTTTGGTTAATTGGTTCTGGCGTTCAATTAAACTTAACAACCCACTTATAACAGTTCAAAAAACAAACAACAACGTGTGTCGTGCAGTTGAACAACTTTATTCCAAGAGTGTTTGAATGGTTAAAGTGGGACAATCAAATTTCCAACAACGCATTTATTTTTTTGGAACTTGTTATCGCAATCACTACTAATATCTTATACTCAAAGTGTTATCAAATTTGTTTCATTTCGAAGACGCGCGTGCTTTAACCAAGTATTTCAGGAAAAATAAATTAGTTCCAAAAATGTAAGTACTGTTATGTAAACGATTGTTTACTTTGTAAACAAATTAATTCAAGGTCATCCTTTGAAGAAATCATTCAAACTCTCAAAGGAGTACTTCATTTAATATTTGCGCATTTCATTATTGTACCGTACTATTTTTTCGAATCTTTTATCAATTTATTCGTGAAAAAAGTACCGAAATCAATCCGAGGTGAAGTTGTCCTGGTAATTATATCACTCAGTAAACGTTTTATTTTTTTAAACAACAACCCTGTATGTAGATCACTGGTGCTGGTCATGGAATTGGAAAAATGTTGGCCAAGAAATATGCCATTGAAGGTGCCACAGTTGTGTGCTGGGATGTAAACGAAGAATTCAATAAAGCAACTGTTGAATATTTAAACAAATTAGGTTATAATAATGTGCATGGATATAAGTAAGTGAGAATAGTTTGAAATTAATAGATATACAGGGTAGGGTGATCGTTTCCAGGGTAGATGTTACTAATAGAGAAAATGTAATGGAAGCTGCAAAAAATGTTAAAAGAAATGTCGGTAATGTGACAATTTTAATAAACAACGCAGGTATAATGCCTCATCATTCGTTCCTGGACCATACCGAACAGGAAATTCGAAAAATCATCGACATTAATGTTTTTGGACATTTTTGGGTAAAATTTCTCATCTCGAAATATTACTAATAATACATTTTTTTTTTTTAAGACTTTACAAGCCTTTTTACCAGAAATGCGTCGCAACAACCACGGCCATGTAGTGTGCCTCTCTTCAATGGCCGGTCTTGTAGGTGCGAACAACTTGGTACCATATAATGCCTCAAAATTCGCTGTGCGAGGCCTCATGGAGGGCTTACATGAGGAATTCAGGTAGGAACCCAGTTTAATTCAATCGTAAGATAACCGAATTTGAATCCAGACAATATCCAAACAACAGTGTATATTTCACCACTGTTTATCCATTTTTTGTTGATACTGGTCTGTGCAAAGCGGCGTATTTCACATATCCAGCGCTGTTTAAAGTTTTGCAACCGGAATATGTTGCTGAGAAAATATACGAGGCCCAAATTTACAATTGCAGAAATTTGGTTTTGCCCCCGAGTATGAGCGTCATTGTCAATTCGAAAATGTAAGCATTATTTTTTTTTCCTTGAAAAATTGTCATGTGCCTTTTTTAATATTTTTTTTAGGATTTTCCCCGACAAGGCCAACAATTACATAACGGAAAATTTTAAATGTGAAATACTATCTGATCTGAACTTACCAAATGATAAAAGGCTTGAAAACTGATAATTGTAGGTAATGTCAATATCGTACTTTTTTTCAAAAATAAATAATATTTCTGTCGAAAACACGACACCTATGATAAAAATTCGAAATTGAACTAAGTATAAAATTCTATTTTAAACCAAACGTTTAGTCAGCGTACGTATAGATGGCGATAGCCACTACCAAATATACAGAATCGATAGAAAAACGAATGGATTTGCAGGAGTGTATTTGGCGCGGTATAGATTGATATATGAAGAAAAGGAGCACACCTACGTTGGTTATTTTCGAAAAAAAATCTATTAAAATCGCATTCTTGAAGATTTACTAACAAAATTGGCAACGCTTATTATAGTGCAATCGTAAAATGGGTGACGTTGCTTGAAAGAAAATATGTAAAAAAAATAATATATAGTGAAAATAAATTTTTACAGCGGCATCTAGCTTAGAAATGGTTATATCGTTCGAAAAATTGATCGATAAATTATATAAGGCTGAAAGTGTTCTCGGAGAAGGCCTATGTATTGGTTTTTCCCCATTGCTTTTACACTCCATCGCCTACAGCTGGCGCTACATACAAAACCGAAATATTGACTTTTTACGTTGGTGAAATAATCGCAAAATTTATAATATTTAAGCGCGATTAATAGAAAAAGAACACAACAAAGGAGCAGTTTTCATTCTCTTAACGCTTCGTTTAATTAAAATTGCAATCTCCGAAATGAAATTTTTGCCCCTTTTCCGCGTGGTGGAAAAAAGACCCACTAAAATTTTTCCATTAATAAAAGCCTTTCTTTCCATGGCCGGAAATTCAAGGGAAATCTGCACAACAAGGACTAATTATTATTTAAACGTCGGTTTCTCTAATTTTGAGCAATTCGAGTACGTCGCTTTGGGAGGGCGAATGTGGGGTTCTTCACCATACATGTGTAAAAATTAATAAACAATTAAGCTTTAGGCTTGCCCATAAAACAATTAACTTCTTTATTAACCGTAATTGATGGGAACAACAACTGCGACCAAGCGCGCCAAACGGTTGAAATTTTAATCAAATTGAGGGCAAAAGCAAATTTTTACATGACGCTGACTCACCCTTTGGGAAACTCCGAACCGATAACCACAGTCCATCCCCTACGTCTTCTTAACACCCGCTTTTCGAATGCGGCAAAATCATCGTTTTTCCTACGTTGCATTGTCGCTACGTAATATTTTGCAGGATGAATTATGTATTTTTTCACGCGAGGCTACATCAACAATGAATTATTTTGGGGGTGCGAGAGATATACTTTTTAAAGATGGATTTAAATGAATGGGGGAGATTTCCAGATCGAATCTGGTAGTAGAACGAACTAGAGGGCACTGTTTAATAAAACTGAACCAACAGTTCTTGGCACTGTTATTTTGTTTACAGAGTTACATCCGCATACGTTATTACGTACAATACGTGACCACGTAGTAATTTTGCTGCTGAAAAACTCGGGAAACACGCAAAAACTAATTAAAAACTCGCTACTGTCGCAAACAGTGAAGATAAACTGACTCAACAGCTGATACTTTGTTAAAGCAGGAAAAAATATAGATTTTTATCGGGGAAATTAAACAAGTTTCTTTCATGTATTTTTTGCATCTTCAAGGTACTGAAATTTCTACTAACAATGAATGAATAGATAAAAATGATGTTAGTTTTTACTGAAAAACTCATTTTTCGGCCGCTTAATTTAGCAAAAAGGGGTAGTTTTATTATCGAACAACACCTCGTAGCAGCAACGCAAAATACTTTCAAGTGTTTATTTTAAGAGTTCTAACCTATAAATAGAAGTTTAATATTGTCACCAAGTTGTTGGCACAGGAAAATAGCGCATTCGTAGGGTCCCTGTTGGACTCGTGTAAGTAAATTTTTTCATATTTAAATTCTTCAAGTCAAATATTTTCTTTCGTTCAGCTGAACAAAACTGGCGCCGCAGGGTTCACACCACACTGACAAAACAAAGAAAAAAAACATGACGAACATCAATTTCAAATTTCCCAGACATAAATTGGATTATTTGGCCGCAAAAGTCGGCTCGTTAAGTTCGAGGGTTGCCTTTGTGCCACTCCTGTCTCAACAGGTGAGTTGATTTTGAGGGCCCTGGTATTAATCTCTCGTGTTTCACTTCCAGTTATTTGAAGTTTTCCGATAACTTTTGCTCCTCTGCCCCCTTCAACTGAAACCCGTTCGTATTTATTTTGAGCCTGTATACACCATTAGCGTGATTAAATTGGGATTCTCCGCTCAAATATGATCTGGAAAGTCTGTTTTTCTTTGTACGCGGTCCTATTTATGTCGAATATTTCTCGTAATATTAGGAATGTTCAGTGCGAAACCTCGAATATTAGTTTTTTTTAATGAAAAAAGAACTGGCACCAGGCCAAAAAAAAACTCATAAAAGCCGTTACACCACGTCTAATCTTTGATTCGGCTCGGATTGGCGAAGCTTAGAGGTAGAATCAATTGAGAGCGTGCAAAAGAGAAAAGTTTTTTGGAACCTGGCAACTGTTTCAACTGAAGCCATATTGGAAAAATGATAAATCGGAAATGTTTTTGTTAAAAACCACTGGTTTCATTGGGGATCACGTTTAGGAAGAGACAGCGTCTCGCATTAATATGAGAAAAATCGCAAATAGGCCAAATAGTTTACAGATTTTAGTAATAGAATTGCATAAGTTGAATCGGAAAAATAAGGAAAATGATTCAGTAATCTACAGTTCATAATAATAATTTTCTAAAGAAAAATTACATTATATTTTGCTCAAAATCAGTACTTATCTCGCAGTCTTCGTATATTTTTTACAACACAACTTTTTATACCACCCCCGTATGTTAATTTCTCTAATTTTGAATTGCCACTGAAGTGAATTAAGTCTGCACATCTTCTATTAAATAGAGAATTAGTGACGCTCGTTGTCTGGATAAAAACACTTAATATTGCCTGAATTTAGGATGATAAATGTGTGGTTTCGACCTTTTGTGGAAGAACGGTCTAGAACTTGAAAAGGGGAGAGAAAGAGGGGGAAGGAAGCGGGTGGCGGGGCTAAAGCTGGATTTAGCACATTAGCGAAAATGATAAATACAATCCAGAAAAAGACACATAATCTAAATATTCAGGTATTAGTTTTAAATAAAGGAAACTCTCGCCTGGAAACGAATCCTTAAATTAATGCGATAAAAACAAAAAGAAAACTGTAAATTAATGGAGTTTCCAAGATATTTTGGACTGCTAAAACCGCTTTGTCACTTAGACAAAAAGTAATGTTGACTTAAACGAGCAATTACCCAAATGGCACTCGTGCCCAACATAAGCATCTGATCAATAAAAGATTTATTTTCTCTCGCGCATTTTTCCACGAGGAGAAGCACAACCATTGTTAAACATCATTTGATACTTTCCAGTTTTTAATCCTGATAAACTGCAGCAATATCTGCTGAGTTGCCGTTGAAAGAAAATGGTCAGTAACATAACTTGAGAAGATACGACATTCTGTTAACGATTTCTCCTTTTGGAATGGAACGTTCTGAAAAGAGTTTCGTTAAAAATCAAGTGGAAACTGTTTATATTTCCATGCAAATCAATTTATATATTTTTTTTAGATCAACGAAATTATAACAACAAAATCAAACAGAGATTAACATCGACGAGTTTTAAAAAAGTCCTTAAAAATGAGAAATTTGCATTCAAGGCGGTCCTGATAAATATTCAGCTACTGGATGAAAAGCCATTTAAAGACCGATAAGAGCGAGAGAGAGCAACAGCTAATAATGGGAATCGATGCTTGCGAACTTAGTAATTTATGGAAATTTCGGTTTTAATAGTGCCCTATGAGAAAAATGAACATAAACAACAAAAGTTGAAAATTTACAACGTTCCAGAGTAAATTTCCATGCAAAAATGATATTTTGTTTTGAAACGAAGCACAACAACAAAAAAAATTGGGTTGGAATCTAAAGATTTCATGTTCTTAACGTAGATCTGGATAAGCTTCCGACTATTCCATTTTTAAAGTGAACAACAAATGAAAAAACGAGGCAAACATTCCAAAACAACATCAAATTGTCAGTCAATGTTAATTTAAACGAAATTCCCGTTTTTCAACATATTTTCTAAAAAAAACACTGTCAGTTCCATTCGGACGAGGGTCGAATTGTAAAACGGCAAAGAAATGTGCCTTAACTTGCAAATGACCTTTAATTATTTACGTTACGAAATGGTAAAATTCTCTGGATCATCGCGGTTTTCTTCGTGATGTTTCCATTGAAAAACATCCACATTTAGGCATTCAAGTAACGAAGGCAAAACCGTCCATTCGGCGTTCTTCAAACGACTTAAAATGCAGGCAGCAGAAATGTAAAGTGTACATTTGGAATGTTCAAGTCAAATATGGAATACGGTTCCTTGTGCATTTCACCTTAAAAATAGAATTTTCGTAGGAAAAGCCATTTATGCGAAGGAAAAATATAAAGTTTCTGATGAAATTTCGGGAACAAAAACCTAAACGCTACAAAATGCAAAAGTTGTGAATGCAAATTGTATTTTTCTGGAAAGCATCTCCATATTATTGTAATTAACTAAAATTGATTAAAACCTGAATTCGAATTTAATCATAATTTCATAGAAGCCAATTGTACCAAAACTAGTTTCTAAATAAACTGGATTAATCAGTTAACAAATAACGTTCCATACTCAATGGATTTGCAGGGCACCTGGGTCACTAATAATTGAAAAACGTTGCATTTGCGGTTTTTTTTGTTCGGAAATATTCGAATTTACTCTAATCTAGACTACCCAGACAAATCAAATAATAAAACCACTCACCCACATATCCAGCTGTGTCTGCGTCTGGGTTGTGGCCCAGGTGATGGTGGCACCAAAAGGTGACTTCCTCCTTCCGGAGGTCCTAAACGAACCTCCGGAATCCTTAGTTCACCTCCTCCGCGGCTCATTTTGTAGAGACACGCTCACACAAGACCAGCATAATTCGTAATGCCCTCTTTAAAGGGCCGATGTCTGGTAGTCGCTTTGAAGATGGATGCTATTTTTGGACGCGTCACTATCATTACGATCACGGATATTTAAGGCCTGAAGAAGCTCTGTATCAGTTTTTATTTCTATTTGATGTGAGCAAATTTTTCTTTTTGAGAAGGAGGGGAGGAGTCGTTTTTCCTGCTTTTCCTTTTCGGAGATGATTGATTAGAGAACGAAACTCTTATTTGCATAATAATACTGTATTTTTACGAGCCACAACAGTTCTTGTTTGGCAAGAAAAAGATCGTAAAATTTCATAACTCATAAAAAACTCCGTAGGTTTTCTCGTAAAAGTGCGAACAGTTTCTCTTTGGTTCATTGCTTGGCTATATGAACATCCAGTTATATAAAGCGCATGAAATTGTTCCAGGAAAACGGTTCCGGGGACTGATAATTAATAAATATTTACTAAAAAACATTAAAGGAAAAAAGCACACTAAAATGTCTAATAACATATTGTGAAGGCGCATATTTATAGTTTTCGAAATCAATTGGATTTTTTTACGATGCTCGTAAACACATTCACGCAAACGCTTCGGCGCTGCAACGTTGCGAGTTACAAAATACCAGTCTGGCTTTTTAAAGATCTAATCGCACAGACAATTACATATCAAACATGTACGTCCTAGGAAACCAGACGAACTAGAGCAATATAGAAAATTTAAAGTCGAGCAGAGTCTGGAAAACTGGTGGGGACAATTTTATTTCCAAAGACTATCCAGAAATTCCATTTGTACAAGTTTACGACAAAGTTATAATCAGTTTAACCTCTTGTTTTTCTTTCCTGAATATTTTATAGAAAAAAAAATTAAAAATTCACAAAGTTTCAGTTAATTAACGTTTGTGTGTGACATCATCAGGTTAAGCGATTAAGCGTGAATATTTAATTTAACATAAACAACAACCTGTTCAAATTAATAAAAATTTTCTATGAAAATTAACCTTGATCGTGTTAAATCTTAGATGCATTTATAAATAAAAATATATATATTTTGTGATTTTTTTCCATTTTGCAAGAGACCGAGAAATCGGCCATAAAAGTTGCAAAATCGTCCAAAATGAGAAGTGAAAGAGGAGCAAAAAAATGTTCTAATAAAACATTGTTTCTTGTTTATTTGATTTAGGGTTGTCCCGTAATAAAAACGTGCGAAATAAGCGTCAAATAAGTTTTTTTTTCGTACAATCTTGTAGTCGTTAAACGTCGTTGTAGGAAGAAAAACTAGTGAGAGGGACGCTTTTTTATTGCCGCCCCAAATAGAGGTCAAATGATTAAAAATAAAAAAACAATTACGTGTAAGCATTTAATAGAAATAAAAACATTCTTAAGTGTGTGCAATCGAATTGAAATTTGTCGATTTCATACTGGCAACAGGAAAAATAATATACAAAAATAACTATTTGTATGCGCAGCATAGAACAAGCAACAGTCAACACTCAGTATATTGAAACTGAAATTAAACAAAGGTAAGCAAACACGGTCAGTTATCAATGTGTGCAATATAAAATTTTTGGTATTAGTCGAACGATACTAGGTCGGGTCAGTGTCACAGTCATTGAAAAGCACGTCCAGGATTATCGAATGTTGTATAGTTTAGTCACGCCTTACTTGAAGATGAAGGTCAATTCTTTCTTCTTAAGGAACCGTGTTTTATAGAAAAAAAAATACCAAAAACAACACTCATAGTGATTAGAAAAAAATTTTAACACTTGCCACACCCTAGTATATTTAAAAAAAACCCACACGGCTTCATATCTGTACTGAATACAGGTCATTTAGGAGGCGAACTAATCTTATCTTAGTCAAGCGCCAAAAGACAAAAAAAGCCATTAACATTTTAAATAATTTTAATCATCCCAATATACATTACTCAATTGGAAGTTAGTTATAAGAGAGAAAAAACACATGGGATTAGATCGGGAGTGTGCGCGGTCCAGCCGATATATTACCCATTACGACTAATGAGGTCAGATAGTACAAACAATGTGATGGAACCATTAATTAATTTCCTTTTCCTTCGGTCTGTGTGTTGTTGCATTATGAAAACAGAATTCTAATATCGCCGTTGTATGAGAGCGCGTCGATTCGCATTACAATACATATCCATGAATAAATATGTGTATTTTGTAATATTTTTGTCGTTGTTTTCGCTTTGGGTGTAGGTTCATTGCTTGAAAACGTGCATCGTCGTCACTTTTCCCATGTTAACACGTGTGTATGTACATATGTTGGAAGGGAAAAAGCAACGATATTTTTCAAGGAAAATGCACTGGCGCGCTCACAAAACAAACAACGGTCAACGGTGTGAAATTGCAAAATACAAGAGAGAGAGAGAGACAAATAAATATTTTCAGTAACATTGCGGTACATTTTTACGCCATTAACGTCTCCTATTATTATCCATTTAGTATGATTTATTTTAATTGGATATTTATATTTAGAAGTAAACATATGCAGTACCTCTAGCGAGTCCGATTCCTGCAAGCTTTATATGCGTCCAATAAAAACATTTGAATATTTTCTATGACATTAATGACATGTTACGCACCAATTGAATAGACTGGTGGCAACCCACTACCACCCAATTCACATCATTACAATCTTAGTTTTTTGAAAAATAAAGTTCCACAGGAAATTTGGACACCAAAAACGTATTGCACATTCTCGCCATTCGTAGCCGTTAGTGGTAAAGATCAAATTCAATGGAATCCAGAAGAGATTGACAAAGAAAAAGTTCTCCTCCTCGAAATCTTTTGTTTTCGAGAACTCCTCGAATTCCATTTTGATTGAGCCATTGTTGCCAACAGTAGTTGTCAGAAAAAAAAAGACCTCTCTGTAATTCTCTAGCAAATAATTTCCCATTAATTATTAATCCGAATTTGGCAAATTCTTGGCTCTGGAAACAATCCACGCAGTTTTACTTTGTTGTTGCTCCATCTTGGTATCGTATCGGAGGCAATATTGGGATCTGTCAGATTTAGTCGACTGTTCAACCTCCAAGGTAATTGAATTTAATTTTATTGGAGAACTTTTCCAGCCGCCACACAAACCGCAAATGGGGCCCTAGCCTGACGATTAGTACAATTGGAAAATGCGGTTGGACCATTAATATTAATTTGTTAAACAACCATACTGTCGGAAAAACTCGTCGATGATAATATTTTCGTTCATAAATGAAGGAAGCGTAGCAGGAAATTTATATTTTTGCTTTTCCTATCTCGGTTTGGCGCTTCTCCACTAACAATTACGTACATTTCAAGCAATAAATACCCCTTATTATCTCGTACAGCACATCTCTGAAACGACTTGGTGCAACATTCAGACTGTTCATTGACAAACAACCGATTTTATCTAATTGTAAGAGTTCAAAATGTGTTTGCGAGATGATGTACGATCTCAGTGCAATTCTGTTTTAATTTGATTTCATTATGTTGATGTCGTATTGAATGGTCTTTATGATGAAATTTTTAAAAAACGTATAAAGATAACACGACAAATTTCCTGTTTACCTACGTACGTAGAAACGATTAATTAAAACAGTCGACTAAAAGACGACGAAGAAGAGTGAGGTCAGGCTAATTATTTATGTAAAAAATTGACTTCGGAGCTCGTTCAATGCGACTGTTTAACTCCTAAAATATTGAATATCTAAATAAAAGGTCATAATTAAATAATTAAATTCATTAGAGGCAATTTGGTATGTAATTAAGATTTGGCAACGTTTTAATGTGAAAATGTCAATAGGTTTATTTAATGGTCAATTAAAATGGAAAAAATGGGATTAAAGTCAACAATTTTATGGAAAAGTTACAAGTCTCGTCTTAGCAAAAAAAATTACAAACTAGACAATTTTTTATCGCAAAAAGCAACGTTTTTTTAACCGAGAACTAACAACTTCATTGGCTCGTGTGAGTAATAAGAGGTAAATGCATCTGCTCGAAGCTTTCAATAGAAATGTTTCAAGTATTATGTATGGATGTTTATAAGATGTATCGATATTGAACTATTTCTTTAGAAAATTTCAAATAGAAGCATTTACTTTTTTATTTGCTAGACCAATTGTCAATTTACATAAATTTAAGTTAAAACCGCTACATTGTTTTTTGCAGTGACTTTTTTCTAATAATAAATGTAATACAACCTCACACATTCTTTATTAAAGTGGCTTTTGCAATCAGACATTTCAACTGAAGCGAGTTTGATGCATATCATGTTCCTTGAATCAAAGGACCCTTCCATTCGTACCCCATGATATTCAATTAAGTGGTTTATAATGCACGGCTGATAGCAACCTATATTATTGAGAAGCGTAACGTTCGCCTAATGCACTAAAATATAGAATAATTATTGGCTCTATAGTCTCAATCTTATGGCGAACATTGTTCCGTTGATTACAACCACTAAATCGGTGTGGCCATTAAAACATCTATATATTCCTGCTGACACGGCAAATTAATCCAGCGGTGAAAAAGGGCCTTTGGGGTCATTAAATTTTCGTTGCTTTGGCTTCCCTATTTCTGAAGTCACACCAATATTTGACCATCACCTGTATACAAACGAAATCGAGACTCCTAAGTGAAGATCCAATTGCTCAGCCTGTCAGAAAGCAAGGATATGTGGTGTATATTCCAGATTCCTGAGTTACTCAATTTTACTCGAAACCTTCAAAAAATTGGAGAAAAAATAACTTGTAACCCTATATATTTACAGCTTCAAATAGCGTTTAATTTCCTCTTATCTATCCAGGAACAAGAAGAAAAACGCCACGTAACAGAAAATGAGGAATATAAATCTACAGTAAAAATTTGATGAATTAGTCAGGACTGATTGAAAGGCAACGAAATTGCACAAGACGTAGGGAGAAGTCTTCAAGAAATGAAAAACTGAATCCAACAACATCAAATAACATTATTTTTCATGGAGCAAACTAGAGACTGCGAAGGCAGAACATCATGGGACTTGTATAAATCGAGGCCGGCGCTGATGATATTGCTTGGAACAAAGGTCACAAATTTCCTGCAACACGAGCAAAAGCTATGAAAATTTTCTTAGGACTTGAATAGAGAAAGTACAATACATTAATAAAAGAATTGTAATTGAAATTCAGAAATATCAAATAGTGTCTAGGCTCAATTCAGGATGTAGAATTATGGGAAAAAAACGAAAAGTTAGGCTGGCTATTCGTGAGGAGCCCTGAGGTAAAAGGATGAATAACCTCGTCAAGGGCTCAATAAAATGTCATAGAACAAAACCGATAGAATACTGTAAATTTTCAAAGAAATTTGAAGTGCTATAATTATGTCAAAACATGCATAGATACTGCGAAGGTTAAATCAGGCAAATCAGTCAGTGCACAAACAAGTGGAGACATGACAAGAAAGTTAGAAGTATAGGCGAGATGTAACGTAATCGTTATTGGGAATATTAGTTAAGACAGTGATTTACATAACAGAATCACTCGCTTTATGCAAGAAGAAAAATGCATCACTTGCATGTGAAACACACCAGATAGGTTATTTGGCCTTTTAACGACTCCGATTAGATTCCCCAACGCATAATAATAAGTATTAACAATGCGAAACGTTTATTAAGCGTAGCAATAATAAATGATTTTTCATTTAGCATCGACAATAAAACAATAGAACTATCCATACATCTAGTGCTTAATAATAATTATTTGTGTATTGAATAACTCGGTGATCGCTAAATATAATAATTAGCATAAACGCGAAACTCCAAATACATAATTTTCATTAAATAATAAGTGGACTTTTTGGTACGATATTGACAAAACAAGGAAAAAAACAATGGTGGAATGTTATGTTAATGGAATTGTTGCGACGACACCGTGGGTTTAGTTTAAATTAAACCAAAAAAAAAAAAAATTAAAAACTGCTAATCCTGCGATAAATATTAATGAGGCGCCATTTTTTACACCTAAAAAACTATGTTTATGAGCAACGCAGGAATTTTTTACGCAATAACTATTTCTTATTTTAACCGTCTCGTCATAACAATAAAGTTGTTTAAATGAACACTGGTTGACATTGGCTCGGGGCCCGAGAACCTGTCCTCCACCCCTGACCTTCCTGGTGTAATGTCATAGCGGGCACGAGGGGTTTAATTAATATTTGCCACCCCTTACTGACTGAGTAACACGTGTTATTGTGCTCTGACTAAATAAATTATTTTCCAATTTATATTTTAACTTTGTTGCCTTTCAATTTGGGCACACAATACCGGCAGTTCAATGTTAAATAAAAAGAGGAAATTAACTTTCTTAAGAATAACTTATTTGGTTTATTTAAGGTAAAAATAATTGTTTTAACTTTGGTAAGTATCTATGAACAAGAGTCAAATGACAATGTCAAAGGCAAGTAGATAAAATAATCGCTGAAGGTGATGTCAGGGAAATAAAAAGGATGCAAAATAGCAAAAGTGAACATCGTTTTATGGGTAGTATTTTTTTGTAGGTTAGTCGATTAGAAGAGTTATATCTTGAGGTAAAATGTAGCAGGATTTACAGGTGTTAAAGTCACACATTTTTTTAAATACAACTCTATACGAAGCGCTCATTAACCAGGAAGATTGCTGGTAATGAGTTTTTGAGGCTATCCAAAAATGTCATTTAGTTTACTTACAATTGGGTTCGATCCTTGATTTGAACACCATGTATGTATTGCAATTTATATCAACTTCAATCTCTTATCTCGCGTTTTAGCAATATTTACACGAGTAACGATGGGTAAATAAAGGTGTTTATGTTGCTGCTAAATATACAATTACAGGATGAGTCCACCGAATATTTGCTTTTCAGATGTGCTGAAGAAAAAAAAGAGAAAAATGATTTTAATTGAAATTCACTACAAAAAAAAATGGGACCCTGTAGAATAGGTAAAAGTCTATTCTTCATATACGCCAGAATTGATAGTCCAGAAAATATTTGGATCTTTTTCTTGAAATAAGGAAAAAAAATATATATAAATAATTGAAGAGCATGTAAGAAAAATGTCCTCCCCAAATTTGATCACATCACGTATTCGAGTTCACATAGATCAAAGTCTCCCATTATTTTCAATGAAAACAAATGAATAATCAATCGATGGCTTCTTCCAGTTGTTTCCTTTGATTCATTCAGGATTCAATATGTTTTTCAAAAAACAAAAAAAATAAAATTCAGCCGTACAGCCAAGGCTCAAAAGTTAAATGTCAAAAAATATGAAATTTTTATTTTATACATATATATATATATATATATATATATATATATATATATATATATATATATATATATATANACGTAATTCGACTCTCTCTGTCTTTCTCCTTCTCTCTCTCTCTCTCTCTCTCTCTCCACTTGACTTAATAGTTCTCCAACGTACCCAGCGAATGTGTTAATATTGCCTGTTCTCCTATCTTACTTCCTGCAAGTGAACGTTTCTTAAACTGTGCCAGGCATAATGCCAAAATGCTGCGGCGGATTTTAACTATTTTATTCGTCTAGTTTTCTCCAACTTTCATATAATTACCTCCCAGGGAATATCTTCGCTCTGCAGGCGCAATACACATCCGGATTGTGGAACGTCGTTTTTTTACATAATCATCTGAAATTTCTGCACAATCATTTAAGAATAATTCACGATTGTGTTCTTCGGATATAATGTTTTTTAAGAGTCCTTTGTTCACATAATAAAAGTCGTCGAAAGCCTGCGACCCGAGGGTCCGCTTTGTGTGTGATTATACGAGTGTGTTCCAGGGAGTGTCTTTTTGATTTATTGACTTTATTTGTCATGATAAAACTTGTCTTTATTGGGATCCTATGAAAATTTGTTAGTTAAATAGATCGTTCAGGATTAATTAAAATTTAAAAGAATAGAGTGATCAGCGGAAAATGAAAAATGACTTTGTGATCGGTTATACAGCCCACAAAGGCCATCCTCAATAAAATGCAAATCATAATATGATAAGTTATGAAAACTAGCATTAAATTTAAAGGATATCTTTTTTTGATAAAAATAGACATTTCTTTTAAATAAATCCGTAAAGGAACAATGTTAAACCTATTAAGAGAATCAAAAAATGCAATTCTATAAATGAGTCAGCACAATTTTCTCAAAATGAAAAGAAATAAAATGAATGCAGCTTTGCAACAATATTAATGCATAAAACGTGTATCGTTTCCAAAAATATTACACTCCTACTCAAACAATTATCAAATGGAAATACAGCAACAGTCCCATATCGATTTTATGTTATATCCAAATATAGGTTTCCTTATTTCCAGAGCGCTCTATGAGTCTCTGAATGAAACACTCAAACTCAATGCAGAATCCCTATGTGGTGGAATCGATCGAATACACAACGTCCTCTTGTAATGCAAGCGAGAATCTCTCTAACGAACTTTAAGAGAATCGATTTCTTAATCGAATTGAAAACTGTGTGTTCCATCTAATTATCTACGATAGATGGAACTGCTAAATTTCATTGATGTTACCACGTTACAATTCCAATGCTTCAAACTCGAATTTTAGAATATTCTCTGCAATGCTTAGTGGAGAGTTTACATTGATTGGTGGCAATAAAAAGAACGAGATTGAAAGAGAGGAATTAGTATGAGATGAACGAACGTTTCGAATAGAATTTTTCCATGTTCGCTCTTAAAGCCAAGCACTTAGAAAGCCTTATTGAACACTTTTCGAAATCACGGGCTTTCTAATCGGTGATTTTTCTCTTTCACACAATGAAGATAGAATTTAATAAAGCGCAAGACGATTGAGTTTATGAACAATGAACTTTCAATCTCCTTCTATTATTGTATTACAAAAGAAAAACTGAAATCTCTTAGACCCTGTAACTATACGTTAGTTAATCAGAGCAAACTTAATAATGGGATCGAGGGAAATTTAGCCATTTGATCGATCACAGGAGAACGAGAAAAAATTTTGCTTTTCCTCTTCATTGTGACCCTGATCAGCTGGAAATAAATTCAAATTAGTACGAGTCGAAAAAGGACTCGACCTATTTAAGCGAAAAGGAAAAAACACCGGACTGTTTTTTCGGACAGCTGTTTAGGTTTCGGATAATCTCACCCTCAAACCGCGTTCATGAACGAAAAAAAATAAGAGAAAATTTGCCTGATGAGTTTTAGTAAATATTTTCAAAATGTACGTAGTTCTTATCGCACAATATCGAATTCATCTAATATAGTTGAACCAAACTTAACGGGAAACTTTTAATAACTAGATTGTCTTCTTAAAATTCCCTTAGGGAAAATCATGAACTGATGTAAACTATTAATTTTTCGTTTGTAATGAATAAAGGGAAAATTCTTACTTACGGATTGGATCAAACTAATGCAGATCAAAGTGAGGCACTTACCTGAAAAGCAAAATGAAACACAATTAGTTGGAATTACAGCTAAACACCCAGTGCTTTGGAAAGTATGACTTGTAACTATTTACGTAAACACTGAAAATTAGCAGCTTATCCGTTTCAGAGAAGAAAATCATGTCGTGTTACAACAAGTTAATTATTAATTAATAATCCTCCTAATTAATTAAAAGCAAATTTGCTTTCAAGTTACTCAAGTTGCTTTCCGACTATTTCAATAGAAATACAGAATTTTTATTAAAAGTATAGTAAAAATTGGTGTTGGTTTTAAGGAACGTTGAGCACCAGGAAATATTTGCAACGCAAGGCGAGTTTTATGTGTGTATTTTCGCTGAAGAAGGACAGCACCATTTAACGCGAAGGGTTTGGACGTGTCCCATTTATCAAGCCCATTCCCAGGGCCAACAGGAAAGAGGAAATTTATGGGGAAACATAAAGCGAAATTAAATTTGTACCACAAATTCGAAAACAACAATGTACAATTATCCAATGTCAATGTAAGGGGATGATTGATTAATTCATCGTACAATCACTTCTTATTGCTTTTAATTAACATCGAAGGTAATGGATAAATGATTGTCTCAAAACGCAACGGGTTGTAAATAAACTGGGAAACTAAAACTGAAACGAGGATTCCATTTAATACAGGATTGTTGATATTTCAGTGACACGTTAATAATGAATAATTTTAGAACGAATACACATTTTCTTCAGACAACGACAGTTAATTAAGCTGAAAGATGCTCCAGGTTGAAATCCATCCACTGGAAAATGTACGAACATATTCTTAATGAATTCAAAAACTCTTTGCCAACATTACGCTGTAAAAAAACAACATGTGAAATATACCAGATGTTTTCTATACTTGTAAATCTGTAATTTTACATTGCAGCACTACAAGAGAAACTATCGACAAACGCAATTTGTAAATTACAAAATGGTCTCTCTTGGTAGAATGAACAGCCTGTTCAATTCAGACAAAATTGATGAAAAAACCATATGTATGTATATTTTTAACTCGATTTCCATCTAATTCCAGTTAATGGTGAAAAAACCTTCACATAAATACCGATTAGCTTTTGTTTTTGCAGCACACATATACATTACAGCATCCTGCTGAAAAGAAGATTTATGGTAAATGTTTCGTCTAATAATTGGCCTCCTGCAGTTTGATAAATTATTTCTCGTATTCGAAACATCCATCCCTCCATGCCTTACAAATCAAAACGAATATTAATTGTCGATTCGTACATAATTCCTCAACTAATGAATATTTCCGAACAATCAAATGTTGCATCATAATAATAATCATTCCGGCTTAAAATCCCTCAGTTCCACAAATGGGACATATCTGTAATATGTCCTATTTATAGAAAAGCGGCCCCGGCAAAGGATCAAGAGAATCGATATAGACATTCCAGTTTTTCTTCCTGCCACCACTGCTACTTCATACATACATAGCAAAATCATATAAATATATAGAGATGTGGAATCGTAAATACTGTTTTCTCGTTCGTTTGGAAGAAATTAGGCGGAAGACGCTGTATGTGTCAGTTTGAATTACGAAGCTATATTCATGAGGTTTTATTAAAATTCACTCTGTTAGATTTTATTTTGATCCAATTGTAAAGAAAGCATCTCAAGCAAGGAAGCGACACATATGTATGTGTCGTATGGAATGTACGAGGGCTATTTAGTAAGAATCAATTATTATAACCTCAATTTATTGCCTCATCCATCTATACGTGCCCTACTAACAAAATAACAATTTTAACATCCTGTTCAATGGCTTGAAAATATGGAAATTACAAAATGATAGATCCATACCATCAAATATATGTTTCAAAAAACCTTCTTGCAAACATTCGCTTTATTACGTTGGCGATATGAGTGTTCCTGGGTGCTTTTGTTTTATTGTTTGATGAAGCTCGTCCAGACTCTCATTGTAAATTGTACAGGTGTTTCACTCTAAGCTTCATTAAACTCTATCAGCAGAGGTTTTATTCAACGGCCGTTTTGCAGAGACAGAATAGGTCTATGCAAATTTTTCACCCAAAAGTTTTTATGGAGAAAATTTTATGAGAAAATTCTAGAATTTTAGATTAGAACGATTTTCTGATACTTTAGTAGATCAATCACGTAATTACGGAATATAGGTTTATCAAGTTATCCATCATAATTGAGGATTTTAAGGTGGAAAATCGTCCGTACCAGGCTATCTATGTTCTAGAATTTGACAAATCTAAAGGAATATATTTGTTTCACATAAAACAAGACGACTTTGATTATTTTTCCTTGAAATATACCACACAAGTCATTTTTGCACCATAGACCCTGTATATGTATATGTCGCACCCATTTGGCGAAATAGTACATTTCGTGAAATAGTTGTACAGTTCACGAAATACTTCCAGATGCTGTTATTATTGGGATTTACAGTATCTGGACAAAATATTTGTTCAATTCGTGAAATGTAAATCAATTTTCTACAGATGGTGTAATTCATTCTGGTAACCTTATTTGGATAGGAAATTTGTCCCTTTCGTGAAGTGGAAACTCTTCAAAGTACATTTGGTGTAATAATGAGAATGTCGAAGCAACTGGACATTTTCTAGCTACCATTGCACCAAATGGATAATTTCATATTATCCATTTCGTGAAACGGTAGCTAGAAAATGTCCAGTTGCTTCGACATTCTCATTATTACACCAAATGTACTTTGAAGAGTTTCCACTTCACGAAAGGGACAAATTTCCTATCCAAATAAGGTTACCAGAATGAATTACACCATCTGTAGAAAATTGATTTACATTTCACGAATTGAACAAATATTTTGTCCAGATACTGTAAATCCCAATAATAACAGCATCTGGAAGTATTTCGTGAACTGTACAACTATTTCATGAAATGTACTATTTCGCCAAATGGGTGCGACATATACATATAATAAATGCAGTATATTTACAGAATCAATGCACACTGGAACATTTTCTAAAAATCACAAATTTTCAGCGAAAATATCTGTAGCTATTTCATTAATTTTTTTCAAATTTCTGCATTCGCGCAAATGCCCTCCATCCAATGTATTGTTTGATTGACGATTCAATTAAATTGCGAATACCATTAACCACTCGCCACCCCGTTCAGGTAAAATCGTCTGCATTTCGTCCATCGGCGCTTATCTGGAAACACTTGCATTTCTTTCAAATTTACTTATTGAATTCCCTCGTTAAACTTGTCCCCTCGTTAAATCTGTCCTCTCATTCATTCTCTTGTAGCTCCTTCATCAGTTCCATAGAAAAATCGTTTCGGCAACTTAATTAAGCCCTCCGGTATTTTTAAATGCGTATTTTAAATCTAGCTTCCTGTCTAATTTGCACCTAAGTGGATTTCATTCCCGAAGGAAGTATTGTCTTACGACGGAGGTCGGGCGCAAGGTAATTAAATTATAAAGTTTAATTTCATTTTATTGACATTTGAGGCAAAAGGAGTACCAGGTAAGCGCATTATAAATGAAAAGGAAATTTCCGTTTGCGATTAGAAAATTAAATTCAAAGAAAAAAATTACAACAAGGTTCGTTCTTCATTTTCAAACAAAACAAAATTTAAAGATATTAAATTCTGTCCTTATAATTTTAGAAAAATACTAACGATCCGGCAACCTTTAATTATTTTGAAAATCACCATCATCACGAAAATGTCAGTATTTAGTTTCTAAGCTGTCCTAATGAGAAATATCTTTTAATTATGAAACAGTTTAGCGCAATGAACGATATATGTATTTCTCCAGAGAATTTCCGGATTTCTCTAGAGATTTATCTCGCAAAAATATCCCATCTGCAAAAACACACCTGCGTTTTGTTATATACCACACTGGGAATATTAAACGAGAACAATTACTTAATCTGCTCTTCTTCCACAGGACCTGCTACGTTCCTGTTGGATTTTTAATACAGTACGTCAGCTTCGTTAGTCTTAAAGTTGAAGGCTAAATATCCAAACATTTTCCTGTCTCGGAAACATAAATTATTCCTGGAATATATCCTTATATATTTCTTAGGGCTGTCACCGCCTATGTACTCATAGCCGTGCACGGATTATCATAATGATGATTGACTGAAAAACATCAAGTGGTAAGCTTTCCAATGGAGAAAAGAGGAAATAAATGGGCATCAAACGTTGGAAAATTTCGTTAGACCGAATACTGCGCGAATTAATGAACAACGAAATCGAATTTTCCCACTTTGGGCTTTGGCATACTAAGCAATTTTTTCCTGCGGGGGTGGTTGAAGCTATTCTTGCAAATCCGGTTTTCTTAAAATTTCCCATTCGTAATGATTGATGGAGAAACTTAAGGGGCTCGTAAGGCATGGAAAAAACAACCGCTGGTTGGTGTGAAATATGACTGAAGCAAAATAGTTGCATAGAATGAAGTCCTGCAAAAAAGGTGTTTCATTAATGACTGGGAATTTTCCTGCAAGTGAACCTGAATTTTTCATTGTTGCAAATTTCAAGCGGCTAATAATTCCTGAAACATTTATTTTTAAAAAAGTTATCGATATGGATAAATTTTAAAAAATCATGATTCAGAGAAATGTAAAATATGGGCATTTGAAGAATTGCACGGGACCCTTTGTTTGTGGGATATATAGGCGGGCAATATGTCAAATACTTGTTCCGAAGTTTCTATTTTCTACCAGTATTTTACTGCTATATTGATTTAGATCGAATATTGCAAACCACAATACAGTCACCAAAATTGTCAGTTTGGGATTTGCAAAGTTACACTGAAAACAATTAATTTTTGTTGCAGGAAAATAATACAGCCAACAATTTTAGACATTAAATTGCTTGGTTCTCATTGGAATCGTGATTCCTACTCAATTATCGCCTTTCTTTGTCTTCGCAATTTCCTGGAAATGTGAAAGTTCCCTGACAGTTGTTATACGAGGGTCGATTTCACCTTTAGTTGGTCATTATCAGCCTCTTGTGGTCGACCGCAACGCAATTCATCTTCACAACAATAAGTTCCACTTAGAAAATTTTTAAGAACTCCTATTGTCTGATAGTCATTCCTGATTTTATAATAAAAAACTGAAGGAAAAGCGATGGTCATGATGTTCTGGAAATCCAAAAACGTTGAGTTGCTTGCATTAAAAAAAAATATGCAAACCAAGGAGAAAAAGTATGAAAATCCGAAAAAGATTACAAAAGCGTGTTTTATGACTTTTTGTATAAGAAACATCGTGATCTGGATAAAGATTTCCAAAAAGAGAAAAGAGAATTAGTAGAATTTTAATTTTTTATCTCGTATATTTATCTTAATTTGTGGAGTTTTAAGACGAGCTAGCATTTTGAAGTTCCATTAAAAAATTTAAAAGCGAGCCCTGGATTTATCATTAAATATAGTATAAAACTAAAATATTGAAAAGTTTCAAATCAGATTAATGTAAACCGTGCCGGCAAAACTGACATATCATTGACGCAAATTCATATTTTCTACCAAAAGAATTATGAAGTTGTCCCAGAAAACGAAAACTACGTAAATTAAAATTTGATTAAACGCCAGAAATTTGGCAAGAATCACCTTAGGGGAAAAACATATGTTGAAATCATGAAGGAAGTCGTAAAAATTGACTTTTTACATCGAATATTTTCGAGAAAATTTCAATTTTCCATGGGTCTCGTCTATTTCACACCTGGCACAATGTCAATTATTGTGGGTGGATTTAGGGGGGACCCCGTTAAATGTTCGCAGATGTTTTTCCGTTTGGCTGAAAACAAGCATTTCCAGGATTTGTCGCAAACAGTGTTTGCACACCTTTTAATTAAGTCGCTTTCACAAAATTTATTTCGATATTAATACACCCTCTCTCCTGTTAAAATTAGAAGCGATATTTATTTAGGAATAGCTACGTAAAACACTGAGAACCTTGAAAAAATAATATTTACGATTCGCAGCAACAAGTATTTTGTTAGTTTTTAAAACGAAACGCAGGTTTATAACAGTCATAATTCACGTTGCACATCAAAAGAATCGTTGCATGAAGGTTGTGAAGAGGAAGACCAGAACAGACTTCATCAAAATCGATACTAAATTGTCCAGGTGACATTTTTGGATGCGATTAGAGGGGCTTTAAATAAACTTGGCGCAGATCGTGTTTATAAACTTTAACATCAAAAAGATTATTTTGGTTAGATGTCTTTTGGCTGTTTTAAGACATGTTTATTAGTTTCGACAGGAAATTGTCAATTTTCATTATTGGCAATGTGTATATGCAGACATTTTTCAAATTTGTTCACAACCATATTCATAATGTAACTGTAGTAAAAGATAGTGTACTCACACCCTGTATATGCAAAAAAAAACCTGGTACATATACATAAATAATGCTGAGATGGATCGAATCCTAAACACCTAAATACATAATTTTCCTGTAAGAATTGAAAACAATCTAGTAAAAAAACAAACAATATACATTCTATTTTTTTTAATGAAGCCCCATTGATATTGATTGTTATTTGTCGTTGGTCAAAATATAAATAATATATTCAAATACGAGTCAAGGTCTTATTCAATATCGATTCCAGATTGATTTGGGTCATGAATTTTCCAGTCTGGATTAGCCATGGATGGCGTGCGTTATCCCGTATAGTCGCTATTTTAAGTCATTCATCAAGAGAGAAGAAGTGAATATTTACAGAAGAGAATAAAAAGGACTCGCTCCCTCCACATAAGAGTATCGTAGAAACCACACCACAATTGCCTATTTATCTTCCAGGGGGCCTATAGATTAATTAAATCACAGAGTACTAAGGATAATTACGTTAACCTAGTCACGACAAGTAAACAATGATGAGCTAACAACAATGGGTTCCAAAGAAGTTATATTAAGAGTGTCGTTAATTGCGTTGACCTCGTTGGTTGCTTTTCGGGGGAGCAAGTTGTCGGTCTGGAAAATCTGGAATTTATTTTTCATTCCCTACACTGTTTGGATATTCATGAAAATGTAATGTAACATGATTGTTACAGACGACGATGATGATGGTGAAAATTTCTGGCTGAAACTCTTGCTGGAAAGTCGAACTATAAATTAAGCCACAATTAGGAAGTAACTTTAACAAGGGTTTTTATCTTCGTTCAACTTCAGTGTTGGAAATTGTTCAGTGAGAATATAGGGTGTATTACAACTTATAGACGAGATGTCATATTGAGCAAAATTTACGAATGTCTAGGGATTTTTACATCTCGGCTTTAACTAAAAAAAGAAAACAAGAGTTCTGGAAAGTTTAATATCTAGAAAAACTCTTATTTCTTGAATGAACCCTAGATTTTCCAGTTGTTTACAACAACCTGTACACTTTTATCTGAATTTTCCTCTTGGGTTGAAACGAAAAGAAACATTACTTTCGACTGGACGATCATGATTAAAAATAGCTCCTAATTTACCTGTGGGAAAAACGAAATCTGCAAAATCCCCCCCAAAAATAAGCGGGTTCGTCAAATAACGTTAAATTTATCTTCGTTCATAAGTTAGGCCTCCCTTCGGGGGGAGGCTGAGCGATAAAATAATTGCTCCAAATTAGGTTTTTTCCCCTTTTGTTAGTCGAGTTCGGCAATCGAAATCCAGGAAAATGCTTTAAAATCGCCCTGGTATCACACGAAAAGTGGATCTGTGGATGTTTACGTGCCAAAAGGGATCTTTTTATATTTCTCTGGAGATTATTTTTAGGCGTGGGTCAATTCCAGTATGAATAAAACACGAACAAGTTTATATTTGTCGTATATAGACTACTTCAAAGTAGTTCAAAAATTTCCACAAAAGGCCTACAAAAAAATGTCAAATTTCCTGCAAAGCGAACAGTCGCAAGGTATGTACTATGACCCGTAATTAAATTTTTTGAAAGTGATCGTACCTTTTAAAAGCTGACATATTTCTAATTTCTTGTTTTACATTAATGTGCAAGTTATTTCTTGTATGCAACGTAACGAAACGTGAAAGCCCTTTGAAGATAAACATTTGCATATTATGCATGTTCCTCCATTTTCCTAAGCAATTTTCTAAGAAATAGGAGGCGAAGGCTTTGAATAAATCGTCCACTTTTTCCAGAACGGAAAAGTTGCTGAGGGTGGAGACTTTTTGGCGAAAAAAAATTTAAATTTAGATAATGTTTGGACATCGATTTTTTGGATGTGGTATATAAACGTAATTCTTGATGTCATTTCAAACAAAAAACATCCAATCCGTCACGGTTATGGAGCTGCAAATGTAATATTCTGTGGCTAGAAAACACCATATCATTCAAACAACAATTTAGAGTTGCTTCAAATTGAACTGATCTGACTTCCTTGGAGCTACTTTTTCATAATCCGTCACGTATTTTCAATCAAAATTGTATCAGCCAACTGTGATGACCAGTCCTTGGCTGTACCTGTTAGGTTTTTTCCAGACCCTTACAGAATCGTGCAGGGCCTGCAATCGTGCTTAATGGTCCGCGTCTGTTTTGACCTTTTCAGACAAGTTGAATGCATGGAATGGAAGTGTTACGCCGTAGTGTTGTTGAAAATATCGAAACATATGGCGATTAAAAAAAAATGATCTATTTTGTTTTAATGAAATGTACAATGTCTGCATAAATCATTGGAAGCCATGGGATCGCAGCTCATTTGTTTTTATATTAGTCAAACGGTATTTTGATAAATTTTATTTCTTGGAAATTTTATATTCGTTTCCATGTGCGATGTTTATGAACAGTTGTATCAACTGATACCATTTACGCAATTTCTCATCATGTTAATCTCCATCAGTATATACAGAGTGATTTATTGGGAAACCCGAGACAGGAGAGACGAAAATATAACATTTGGGCTCAACATGCCCTATACCAATATTGCATGTTTCATAATTACAGAATGTTAAAATTGAATTTTGAAATTTCTTAATACCTTTCTGTCTTTTCATAAGATCAATTCTAAAATTAATAGACTTCGATGTCTTAGGATGTCAAATCTGAATTTTTAATTAATTTTTGCGTGACCCTTAGAGGGCGTTAGTTATAACTCACCACTTTGGTATATCGAGTCATATTTTTTATCAGTGCAACTCAAGCCAAACTCTATTGAAAATAATAACATTCGTTTTTGCTCAAAAATGGTGTTCTTGTTTAATCTCAATATCTTTTGCCGTTTTCGAGATTTTCACCCATAAACTACTTCAATCCTGTAATAATTTGTATAAATTTAAATACTCAAAAACGAAGTTGGCCATGTTTCACTCATACGGCATCGCATTGTTTGATTACTCTTGATAGACGCATTTGGAAATTAATAAAAACAAGTTAATAAATTAAATCATGTATTAATCATTCGCATTTGCGTATTTGAATTGATACGAATTGATACGGGATTGAAGTCATTTATGGGTAAAAATCTTGAGAACGGAGAGAGATGTCGAGATTACACAAGAACACATAATTTTTGAGTAAAAATGGATGTTCCTTCATTATTTTCAATAGATTGATTTAAGTTGAAGACAAAAAAATATGACTCGATATACCAAAATGGTGGGTTGTAACTAACGCCCTCTATGAGTCACGCAAAAATTAATTAAAGATTCATATTTGGCACGTTCAAAAACCTAAGTATATTAATTTTGGGCGTTGATCCTATAAAAAGACAGAAAGTTATTAAGAAATTTCAAAATAAAATTTCTACTTTCAACACCCTGTAATTCTGAAATACGCAACAATGCTATAAAGCATGTTGGGTCCAATCGTCATATTTTGGTTTCCTTTATCTCGGGTTTCGGAATGTCCCATTTCCAATAAATCACCCTGTATGGTTGCCTATGATGTCAGTCACGTGGCTTCCAATCATTTATGGGAGCCTCTATATATAATAAAGTACAGTTTGAAACGGAATACAAAATAGCTTTTTTCTGTTGTCGAAAAAGAAATTGACGAATATATATGTAGGAAATGGCCAAAGGAGATATCGTTATCTCTTTTCTCCCAGTGAATCCAATACAAACCGTACAGTTGAGTCCCAATTTTCATTGCAAATATGAAAATGTTCCAAATGAACTACCTAAATCTATTTAAAACCCCTTTTTGGAAAATGCGCGGTCTTCAAACGGAACTCAATTACGACTTAATTAAGTCATTGTTTCAATTAAAAATTGAAAACTCAAAGAATCGACTTTTAATTGTAATAATGGCATAAAAAGTTGGAACTAAATTTAACTGTCAGTGCACACATTAACCATTTAAAGCTCTCCATACAATGCATAATTAAATACATATGAAATTGCGGTTTTGACAATGCGGTATCTAATTTCAATTTCAATTGCATTAACGCGGGTTCAAGATAATGACCACTATCACGATACACCTTTTCGAATCGAATTACGTTAGGCCTTTATTGATGATCATTGCATGTATGTTCGATTTTCCTGCACGCTTATATTTGTTTTTGATCAGTGAGACACGAATATTGTGCTTAAACAAGGAAAAAAAAAACATTTTCAGTTGAGTTATGAATAACAAAAATGTCCTGTAATTAATCAAATTGAATACTACCGTTATATGTAGAACTATTTATTAACGTGCCAGAGAATAAAGTTGGAGTTTTAGGGTTTTGCTTAAAATTTTCCTGCAAGAATTCAATAGAAAAAAAAACATAAATTATTTACATTTTTCGAGGAGACTCTCTTCTCATCGGCGGAGAGCTCTTCGTTCTCCCTTTTTCCCTCCGACCCACATAAATTCCTGCGAAGCGATTACTTTTAAATTTTATTGATAAAAACTCGGAATATTAAATTTAAACAAATTTTTTAATAAATATTCGAAATATTGCGGAACTTTGATGGAAAAGATACTACAGGGAATCCATGCAGGGTAAATTGCCCATGATGTCCTTTCTCTATCCGAAAACTTTTCTAATCCCGTATAATCGGGACCCTTCACGTTGAAAAGTATCCATATTTAAAGCTGTCTGGATACAGCGCCTTCCTCATCAGAATCGATAATCCTCGGAGAGGTGGATTAATAAATATCCACTGAATTTTCACCTCTCAGTAGAACTGTTCAGTCGAATACGAGGGTTAACGTGGAATTTTCAAAAGAACTAAAATAAGACACGAACGAAAGCATACAAGTGGTTATGATTTTTTTTTAATATGTATTATTCTGTTGCTGATCCAATCGAAACCGTTCTTCACTCAAAAAATATTAATTCAGAAAGGTGTTTTCAGGCATTAAAAAAACAAGATGTCATTTAGTGATAAATCATTCATCGAATCGATGGGTAGCGCTTTTAAATATGTGGGAAAGCTTGTTGCATTGCAATATTGAAGGAAGAATGCTTTTAAAAATTCTTTTTGACAAAGAAACTAATGAACACCACTCAATTTTCACTATTTTTTGACAACGAAAAGACCTAAATCATGAAGCATGCAATACCTATGGTTGCCTGAATCTTATCCTGAAACTTTATGAATTTCACCATTGAATTTCCATATTTGAATTTTGGTACAATAGTTTCAAATGGTGTTTGGGGCAATGAAGCGATGTATTTTACGTCAATGGCGTTCAAGAGAAATACTCTTATGTGAAGATTCAGTGGCGTCCCATAAGTTTTTCCGGATACTTTTATTACAACCTCGTAACAGATAAATTATCTAAACTTTGCATGACGACAAATTGCCCATAAAACAACACGAAATTTCATCAAGGGTCACTTTAGGGCTTAATTAAACCGATAACCAGAATTAAATGAGGTTTCTTGCAAATGTTTCATGTCGGTCCCCAAACCATTACGCGGAAAAGACAACATTATTCGGGCAATGGATGTGTTCCGATTCGAATATTTAATGAAAGTATTCAAAATCGTGTTGAGAACAGGGCAAATGTGAACCTGAAAGGAAATCTAGCAGAATAAATTGATTAGATATCTCTCAGGTTTCGAGTTTTATGGCTTTTATACAATAAGAAAAAACAGTGACGGTCGAAAAAAACCAACGTTTTTGAAAAACTTTCAATCTTCAAAATATAGCCTTCTATAAAATTGTTCCAGTAAAATGAGCAAACATACTGGATAACTGTTAGGTCTAGGTTTAAGTATCACTGACCAAAGGTACAACATACCACCTGATGTTTCATGCATAACAACAACAGACATATTCCGAGGAACCGAGGTTCCGTTGGAACAGGAACTACAAGGTCCTTGAAAACGTTGCAAGAAGAAATGGCCTGTAAGTTGTTCCTTTATTTTGTCGCCTTCTTATCTCTAAAAATGTTTATGACAGTTTTTGTAGACAAAACTTTAGAAAATGGCCTCATTTTCGAGTTTTAATATGAAAGAGTGTTCAATCACGAAGTAAAAGTTTGGTTTTGGATTTCTTATGTAAATTTTATCCCCGTATAAAGTGAAATTTTATTAGGGGGGGAGGAGAGTTTAATTATCTCGTAAAAACAATGCGAGGAAATTTTGAACAGAAAATGGCCGTAAGGCCGCTTAAACTCACTATCAATTTTCCGCTTAAAGTACTCCCTTGAAAACCAAAGTTTTCCCCAAAAAGACCATGATGATGTGTCTTGTCTTTATAATACAGTAATGGTTGTGAAATGGATCCAAAGTCAATATAAGGACCCAACTCAAAGACGAACTCGTAAAAGAGAACATTATACATTTCTAGTGTGACCCGTAATTGACATATCTCTGATTTCTCCCATACATACATGGGCCTTTGTGGTTGGAGTGCTTCATTTTACTCCAATTACAATAAGCTTAAGACCGGAGACAAAACGTACAACTACCAACATGGATTTGAATACACAAAAGGGACATAAATTGATAATTATAATAATAGGTGATTATTGAATGTACAAAACATATGGGCACAAGGGAGAGAGGAACTGATTTGCTCACCTCGGTATGTCTAATACTAAGTCGGCTTTCGATGGTGGTCTGAAATAATATGATCAATTGTTAATAGAGATAATAGACTAGAGCCTAATTAATATATGGAAATGTTTCGTTCGACTTAATTGGTAAATATAAGGGTTACTTTAAAAGTATTCGTTCTCAGTATAAATGAAAAGTTGCAGTGTACGGAACCAATAGTATCTTAAGATTAAGAGTATCTATATATATATTAAAAGTATCTTAAGAGAAGAATGGTTTTATCGTAAAAATATACAGGGACATTTTTTCATTATCACATCATGAGTCTTGGGGCATTTACATATCTGATACAGTCCAGATTTAGTCTTTTAAATTTAATATTCTACTACATCGCTCCCTGGAAAATCAATATAAAAAATCTGAAAAAAAATTTCTCAAATCCTATTGAGTAACCTTCGTATTTCTAACATGCTTAAACTCATCGGTACTCTATTAGAAAGCGTTCCCATCAACAAAAATTTTTAATTATTGAAGATGTTTTTAATGAATCGCTCTTCAAATATGAAATAGAGTTCTTACAGTTTTGAAGAGTTTTGTTTTTCAATGAGAATTTAATCGTTTATTTTATTACAATAAAATGACTAAACTTTTCATTAAAATTAATATCACATTTTTTTGTTGCTCTCGTCTCGAAACATTATTTTTGGCTCAATTTCCATAAAACTGGAAAAGTATTAGTCTAAAGACGAAAGAAAATATCAAGGATCTTATAGAGGCAAACGGCAATTTCCTTTAGGTCATTAGCAAGTCTTTTAATTCTTTTTATTGAAACATTTTAAAGGACTTTTTAGATCTTAATCATGTACTCGGTATACTAAGGAATACTACTAGAGAAGAACTGGACCAGTTCAACGTACAGATTAGATTTTGACACCTATATGTCTAAAATATAAAAAATTTGCTCATTTTCTAAAAACAAAAGACATTTCAGTGCATACTCTTATACAAAATAGCAATAATGGAGTGGCTGCTTTAAGAGGACTTTAAGTACTTTTATCAATTTTCAAAAGAAAAATTGCAGCGCTTCAGGAAAACTTCTTTGTAATCGACATAAAAAAGTGTTTATTTTTGTTTTAAATTAGAGATCTTCAACCTTCCACCCTTTTCCTTTCTGGTTTAAAATTTCCCCTAAATTTAGAGAAAATCCCAGAGGGTCACAGACTATTCTTTGGGAAACATTGGTTTTAAAAGGGATGATGGTTTGAAATGTGCGGGCTCAGGCGCGCAAACGAACCCATTTACTGCTATAGCGGAACTCAAGCTCTAAACAAATTAAATGTCAAAATGATGGCTCTTATTTTCTCCACATTGTAATGTGTCCTATTCAATAAAATCTCCTTAATTGTGTAAAATTGCCGTAACGAAAGACCCACGTAATTTTCCAATTAAATTGTCACGTCCCTAAAAAGTAACCGGCTCTAATTTAATGGGTTACCTAACAGTCTCTTAATTTCGATTTAGTCTCCAGGCCGATTTCGCGGGATAATTCTCCGGGAATAAAAGTAGCAATTTTTGAAATAGAAATAGAGCATTTTTGCAACATAAAGCGTAATCCATCCATAGAGAAAATGCACTCCAGCCGTTGCGACCGCAAAAACTTTCAAATAAATTTTTCAATATCTGTATAAAATGTATTGAGGTGGAAAAGTTCTCTCTTTTTCCTTGCTACGTCATGTTAAAATCGGCTTTTTTCAGAGGGAAAACCCCGAACGGCCATTGACGAAATAAAATTTATTTTTAGGCTTAAGTTTTCCTTTTTTAATTTCATCAGCGGAACCCATAATAATCACTTCAACTTTCTGGACACACCCTTAAAACTGTTTTGAAAGTTTCACTAAAACAAAAATTGTTTTTTTAAGTCGCTTGTTTCGCAAGAGCTTTAAGGATGACGACATCTTTTCTACGCAGACCTTTTGTTTCGGCTGTTTATCCTCTCTTATTTTTGAAACTGGAAAACTTCAGGAAAATCGACAATTAATATTTGAGTTTTCACGAAATAACGAAGAAATGTCTGTCGGCATCAATCTAATTTTAGGCAACATATATTTCTATCGATTTCCTCATTTACGCCTCGATATATATGTACGTATGTTCTCATGCGATTTTGATGTGAAAATAAACTTGACCGATTTATTTGCTCGATATACGAATTCACGGAGAAATTCACTGATTTTAACAGCCGAAATGTGCATTTTCTTATATAAAAGGTGATTCCCACTAGAAAATTTTGCGCTTAAACCATCTGGAAATAGTCCAGATGTTTCAAGCACAGACCAGGAATTCTGAAGACAAACAACTGTATTCATACAAACGGAAAATAACAAAAGCGGATTGCATGGTGTTTGTCTTAACTTCTGGATTAACAAGAAGTCTAGTAAAGATATCTTCTGGATAATGGTGTGCAAATTGATGTTGAGCTTGGCTAAGTACCACTTAGGCTTAAGTTTGAATTGTAGAAATCAATAAAAAAAGAGCTTCCATTGGGACTGGAGTTGAATAATCAGAAAAGTCTATTGGACAGATTCGGAAGAAATGTTCACTTGAAACTTTTCCTATTGACTCAACGAGAACGAACGAAACGACTCATCGAGAACACAAACTATTAAACTTGAAGAATTCTTTAACAAAAATTGTGTTAAAGTAATGAATAATTTTCTAAACAGGAAACAGCGCTTTTGAAATAGATTAAAAATGACCGAAACTTTCCATTCTTAAGAAAACGAACATTTTGCCTTAAGAATTCCATTTAAATCGATACTTTCTACGTTAAAAGCTGTTAAAATTCGTTTTTAAGTCAATATCGCAACGGAGAAGTCACAAGAACATAGGAAAACAATAGAAAATAAATCTCCAATAACAAAAGGAGACCGTCATGTTGAAAAACTGGACACGTGAGTCGAAGCACATATGACGTTCGTTCTGCAAATGCTTACAAAGTTGAAGAAAACGTAGCCAAGTTTAAACTAAGGCAATCTTAAAGTTTGTTAAAATAATAATAATAATAGGACAGCATCGAAGCCGTATTTCAAACATTTCGTCAAATAGAAATTTTGCATAAACCATCCTTATGTAAAGTACATATCCTATGCCATTAGGAAAAGGCAATCTATAGGGTTTCTCGCAAATAATGTTACTCCTGCATTTTGCTGCAGCCTAAATTTATTATATACTCAAGTATTTTCCTTACATAGGCACTATAGAAACCGAAAAACACTTTCCAGAAAGTCGTCAACAACTGAAATATAGCTGGTTTTATAAGATTATCTCGATGCTTTATTAAATTCTCTTGATACTCGTGCAGCTTGTCCGTTTCGGGAATTAACATTTTAAACGCAAATAATAGACGAAAATCGTTTTGGAGGAGTTTTCACTTTTTAACTGGGCTGCAGGAATATTTATCAGCGTCAAGTTTAGTTCCGGGCCCTTCGAGATAAGGGGGACGACGAGTCTCATTTAAGCCTTTTGTTAAGCAATGCAAACATACCTCACTGTTTAACGTTTCACGTTTCAGTTTAAACTGATTATTTAAGAGTGGGACAGGTGCGGTTTTAACTTTCCAGTACCCCAAGATGTTTTTTCCTCTATGGTTCGAACTCTTTCACGTACAATGTCAGGAGTAATACAGTTATAAAGTTGTAAAAATACGTGGAAACGCACGTAAATCTGATTGTTTACTCGAAAAACGTTAAATTAGCGTGAGTAATTTTAGGATACGAAAATATAAAAGTTGGAGCCTGTGCCGATTATAGGATTTTGAACTACACATATGAAGCGTAGATTCTACTGCTGCTGTAAAAATCTTATACGCGCGCCAGGAAATAACGGCGACAGATTAAAAATTACCACCACAAAAAGCTTAGGTTTATAACCGGTCATTAAATTTAAAGAATGGCACATGAAAAGTTTTCCTCCCAGAGTGATATCCCATAAAAAACCTGGCCGGGAAACAAAAATCGCTGGCCCGGAAAGTCAGTTTAGCTATAAAAAAAAAATAATCGACCATTCTTACCGGACATTAGCGAGGGTGTGTCGTCGATTCCGCAGATAACGATTGTGGTACTTTTGCAGATCTCCAATGGTGCCCTGTTCCGCCTGCATTCTACCACGTGGTTCCAAAGCACTGCCACCCACTCCTGTTTCGCTGGAGGCGGCAGAATTGACCGCCGTGCGGGCGGCCTGATATTTACGAACCCCCGACGGTTTACCACTTAGAATTGGAGATGCATTTTTCTTTTTTTGGAAGCTGATATGAGACCCCAGTGGCTAAATGTGATGGAAAAATGTACTGTTTATTTTTTAGAAAAATAATGAAAACATAGTTTAGTTTTTGTTTCAGTGTGGTATTTGGAAACTGGAAAATAATCGATTTTCATTTAAAAGTTGTGGGCATTTTTAAGGAAAAATTTGAATTTACTGCAGTTTGCAAGCTTTTTAATCATCATAACTTTCCTGGAACTATGAGTGTGTCGACTTTTTTTGCAAAACTAACTTTTCCCTGTTGAAAGGACGATTTATTTCGAATTATTAATGCAAAGAGCATTTTTTTATATAAAATCATCCTGTATAATTACTTNATTTATTTCGAATTATTAATGCAAAGAGCATTTTTTTATATAAAATCATCCTGTATAATTACTTAAAAAAAAATAGAAAATCTTCACGACCATTTAATCAGAAATGATAAAAATCGTAAAAAATGCTTAATGAATAACTAAAGATTTCAACTCTATCCATTAGTTTTAGTACGAACATTGCTGAAAAAACTATAATCATGTTTTCATTCAAAACAAGTTATAAATTAAAAAAATAAATAAATAAAATTCGAAAATATATGTGAGTACAAATACGTTTTATGGACGTCTATTTCTGATATTTTCACTTTTTCTCAGTAAGAAAAGCTAGAAACTGGGTTCGCATTCGTTTTTGTTATTAAAAAATACGTTTACTGTTTTTGAATGGAAAAGGATCAATCATGGAAAAGTACTATACTGTTCCATTAAACTATTACAAGGTCGAACTTAAGAGAAAATGGAACGCCCCCATCTGACAAAGCAGCAAGTGCTCTATCATTTTGAAAATGCTCGAGATCGTTACACTAAAACCGATCGAATTACGACAAGAATTCCAATTGCATCCACTCTATTCTCCAGACCTGATTTCCTACGATTTCTCTTTATTCGTAAAAAAAAGAACTGATTGCTTTGCGATAAAGTTCACATCGGACAAGCAAATTATAATTTAAGCACAGATGAACTTTGCTACATATTATGTATGGATGATATAAAAGTAGAATGTTTCTGGATTTTGTCTTTCTTAAAATATGTACTTATCACACAGCCGTCGTAAAAACATATACATATATTTCATGATAAAAACTTGTTTAACATACGAGGGAATATTATGGCACTGAGGATCGGGTTTGTTAAGAGAGGTACATATTACTATAGTGGGGCAATTCAGGTATTCATGTTTATTCGTAAATTCAGGGATTATCGCCCTTAAAGTTTTATACTTGACTTCTATAGTTGAATGCGTAAACTACTGAAAAGGTGTAGGTATGGAGTGTAGGACAAGAAAAGGTCATACTTGTAGCTCAGGTTGTAGGGTCTACTTACGCTTTACGTCACACATAAAATTGTAAGGACGAAAATCCCCCCGTTTGAGAATTCACTGGGTAAAACGATTATCATATAAGACTAGAAATGTTCTACTTAATAGTGTCCCTCTTTCTTAAGCAACCCTAGGAGCAGCTCTCTCATGATATAACCCTTTTTAGAGATAAAACGTTACTTGAAAGGGTGATTATTTGAATTAGTTTCTTGATATTCTACTTCTTGAGCTTGACACTTTCCTGGCATATATCAATAATTAACTGTTTGAAACAATTAAGTTTCCATTTTATAAAAATTAATTTTATCTAAAAAAATATTAATTTTATTAGAAAAATCAGACTACATTAACATTCATTTTTTAACATTAATCGATTCAGATAAATTGATATTTTGTCTCTATGAATTTTTCAATTAATAATCGATTTTTAACCGTTCGTAAAACAATTAGTTATAATACCTCTTCACAAATGAGTTATTTCTATGGGAAAATTCAAGTTTCCGACAAAAAAAACTCTCGATTATTATTAATTTTTACGAGTATAACCCCTTCTCCCTCCTCCCCCTGTCCTAAAAAAAAATTAAACATTACTCCATAGTAATCACGTAAACAAATCGTTTTATCGCCTCTACGTTATCAATTTTTTTTTATCGAAAAAACACCTTGTTTGGTGCAATTCGGTCTTTTTATAAGCATACGTTTGATATTTGCGTCAATCCATCCTTCCTATCCTATCCTATCCTATTCATTGTCAGAAATAAATTAGAAGTTTCCCTCGTTCCGAATTAAAGGCGAGTCCCAATTTCCCAGTCCTAATTCACAATGGAAACGGACTCCAACGAAAAGATGCTCAAATATTAACGAATACAATTGAACCTAAAATAGATTTGAATGTTAGTTCCACTCATTAGAGAAAACGTCACTTGTTTTTAGCAGGATCGTGCAGCAGAATATTTGCCATTCATAATTAGAACAGTGTCATTACGTACTATCGAATACAGAAAACAGGATTCCTATTGAAAATTCTTGAAAAGTGGGTCGTCTGTGTGCAGGAGTAAGCGAACAATGGACAACAGGAACGACAAAGACACTGTGGGACTAATATTTTACCAGTAACCGCAATTTTTCACTACGGTCCTCAACTATATATTATCAAGTTTTATGTTCGAACTTTGCCTCACTGTTTTTTTTTCAATACATGTCTAGTTCAAAACTTTAATTGTTTTATGATGTGGCAAAACATATGATTCCTGCCACCCAATTATACATTTAATGCTGTTGTACACGCAAAACGTTTTTGTACTCATTAAAGAAAACTAGACAGTCTAATCAGCATTTTTCATGTCAAATTATAAGTTAGAAAAAACAAGTAATAGTATAAAGAAACACACGGTATAAAAACTTAACAAGATGACAGTTTTAATTAAAGAGGTGCTTCAAAAGCCAAGCGAACCCCGTATATTCTTTAGGTATAGCAGGATGAAGAAAGAGTCATTGTAAATCCTTAAGAAAATGATTCTTGTCAGAATCAGTGTCTTGGATGTGAATAAATACATCTTTTTTTCTAATATTTAAAAAAATTTGCTCACCTGTAAAGGAGTCCGTTCCTCGTCCTCCTGCAACACGTCCGAGTCTTCCTCCAGGATATCCGTAAGTGGTGCTTGCTGAGGAGACCTTTGAAGTTTGTTCACAACAGTTAAAACGTCCTGGGGGACGTGTTTATAAGGTTCAGTCTCAATTGGTGAGTCAATTGGAGACGATGATTTTCGGTTGGAGGACGCCTTGGAGTCGGTGGCCCCGCACCACGGCAGGCAACACTTCCAAGCGCCCACCAGCGTGACGGTGGTGGACGGGGAGTCGCCCCCCACTTGTTTCTCACCACCTTCTTTCACACTTTGTTAGTAAGTTTCTTCTTTTTTTTTGGCACGAACTTCACTGGTTTACATTGAGACACTCAAAGAAAAAATTGGAAAATTTTAATTTATTGAGAGAGTCATTGTTGTAAGCCGGGGCATGTGTGTCGATGATCAAAATGGCTTAAACTAGAAAAAAAGGTTTATTTTTTTAGGCGGTCCTAACTTGAATAATAGTTAGAATCCAGTCTGTGTTCCAGTGTTAAAATTCCAACATTTTCATTGTTATTGGTCCTGTCCAGTCGGATTACCAGCGAAAACTTTCCTATTCTCATTCCCGGGAAAACTTAAGGCGAAAAAAGATCGTAATACGATTTTGGAAAAGTCGTTATCTCTATAGAAAGTTCCATTCCAGTTTTTTTTTTAGCTCGAAGTCCAGAAACGTTGTTGGTGTTAAAAAAGTTGTTGACTCGAATATCTTAATCTAAAAAAGGAGGGGAAAGAAAAAAAACTGAAAAACACATACATAAATGTTTGCACGACCAAATCCATGTGTGTCTTAGCTGAGTGACATGTGACAATTTGAAATTGGATGAAACGGGAGCCAATTTTTGCAGGCTTTAGTGCTGATCCGTGACAAGTGAAGATAAAATTTTTTCAAATCAACATGGGGCCGATTAATGTAAATTTCCATTTCAATGGAGCGTGGATCGGGTTAAATAAACAACAAATTTTTTTCAACCAAAATTCTCGCTGGCAATAATTTAAAAAAATTGAATTAAATATTGGCGCATGGAATTTGATATACATATGTATGTCCAGAGAGTCTTTTCCCTTTGAAATAAAACCCACTGGAACAGTTCTGGATGACGTACCAGGCATAGAAAAAAATCAATTAATTATGTTCAATTGGTGAAAAAAAAAACGTTTTTCTCTATGCAGAGGACGTCTTAAATGTCAAGCCATTCTGATCACCTGTTGCAAATCACTGTTCTCATGTTATTTCCTGGTTCTTGCCAAGAAACGTTCCCATTTAACAACTATGATCCCTACTTGTTCTTTCACGTAAAACATGATCGGTTATTTCAACAGAGAGTGTTTAAATTAAAACTTATTGGGCTCTCATGCAGATAAACAACGATTTTATTAACGTCGAAATTGAACTTTATGGCCCTGAATCAGCTTCAATAGCTTCATTAACTAAAAATTAATTAAAACCAATTTTACACTGAACCAGAAACAATACACCGGATCACTATTTTCCACATGGATCAGCACTACGTAACGTGACTTTGCCAGTAAAATGGGCACCGTTTAATTGTTCAAATGTGAAACATCAAGAGGTTCGTTACGAAAAACCCTCTCGAAGCCGGTTCGGTTTTCCATTATTTTCCCGTTCGATTGGAAAATTCGGTCGGTGCATCCGAAACGCGACACCGACCGTTTCTGTATATACGTGTGCTATTCACTGTCTCTCACTGTCGTGTGTGTGCGTCTCTTTGCACAGCTGAGCCGAAACTGAATGCGACGGCGCTTCTGAATTGAGAGAAAGCGCACACTGTGTGTGTAGTGTAATGGGTTTCGGGAAAATTCTAACTTCTGGACGGAAAATCGGTAAACTTTCCAGCCTAAGAGATGACTTTTTGAAACCTCTGTTCAAGCACTCGTTTCTCCAAGCTGCCTTCGGTTGTTTTATTATATGCAACTCGATACATGACCTTAGATAAGTCATATTTCCAGAAATGGGATTGTCAATAATCTGGAAAACACCCTTCAATCATTTTAAAATTTTTACAGATCTAAAAATAAGCCCTACGTATGATGTAAACTGGCATTTCAAACTGGCTGTACTGAAATAAGCCAGTTTAAAATGAATGTAAAATTAAACAGTTTTTAGAACACACTGTATATAGTCTCCAAATGTAGCTCAAAGGAATTTTTTTTGTAAATGTAAATCGCGGCTGTTAACTGTATTTGTTTTCCAAACTGTGTACATTATTAATTTTTTTTTAAACATCCTATATATTAAGTGCGAATCTTACAGTATATAATGGTAAGGTATGCTTCTCATATCACCCTATCTATTTTATAACAAATAGTTCCAAACCAGTGTACATTCAATTTATGTATAACCGGTAATAACCATAACCTACGTGGTAAAAATAACAGTATTTAAATTTTTGGACATCCTGTACAACTGATGAAAAATACATGAGAAATTTACCTGTTCGGACTTTGGACAGTTTTAAATAAAACATTTTCCCCAAAGTATTTTTCCGTGTTGCGTCACATTCGGTCCAGAAAGAAGCCTTTGTTCAACGTACAGGTCCGAACAAAATCGTTGCTCCTATATCAACTAATTTAATCTCTCAAATATATAGTTTTATTGATGTTTACATTGTTGCCGTTGTGATTATGTATTTACGCTTTTCGTGACCAATTCATGTTAATGTCATAATTAATTGGATTAATTTGGTCTGTGCGGCTCATTTCAGGGACGAAAATCATTAAATAATTGCCGAGCAACGTTACAAGCGTAGCCCGTCATGTAATATTACGGGTTCGGGTACCATTGTTCCAATGATAATTGACGTTCATTAAATTGATGGAGAAAACATTAAAAAAAATTGTTTATTTTAACTTACGCTCGACGACATTCTGTTCCTACCGAGTGTGAGTCCCTCATCACAGCCGTTTCCTATTGGAAAATGAATCGAAACGATGCATTTTCCATTGACGTACAAGACCGAAATTACGGTATATAATGGAGAAAATTGAATTTCTCCAGTCATTCGTTATGAATCACGAATTCAAAGTAATTATTGACAATTGAACTACTTCATTTATATTAATTCAATGCTATTTTTATACATTTTTATTTACATACAAGGTTTTTCACTTTTAATATTTTGTTAAAAGAATAACTTGATATTTAACCTACTCAGACGCAGAAAGAGAGGGTCATTAGGGCAGTTTCGGACCAAGCGTAACGAAGGAACACATACAGTTAAGTGTTAATGTACTATGTATTCTATAGAGTGTGCACACACACTTTAACCCATTATCCAATAAAATTCACCCCTCTCTCCTTAATGCCCTTCTTTCGTATATTAACAATTTTTTTACACGAAAAAATAACCTCACAATTCCAATCTCAATTTATACGACACATTTCCGATGCGAAAATCTGGATAATTTAGGACATAAACAACACATCCTCATAAAATATCACTTGAATTTTTATCACGGAATGTTATTTTTCACAAATAATTATGACGTGAATTGCATAAAATAGACGACCTTAATGTAATAATTAAGCGGTTACTTGTATACACATTTCACATGGATTCCTGGCACGTTTTCTTGATTAAACCAAGAAGATCCAATATAGGCCCTTTCCAATTCCGAAAGTCTCTTTCTCGGTTTGTGTGTGTGTCTCTCTCTCTGTGTATGTGCGTGTGTGTGCGTATGTATGCGTGTGCGAGAGTGCGGTACAAGATTATTTTGCCTTTATTTTCGAAATCTTTAGATTTATTTGCCAGTGTCGCTCATCTTTTATTCATGGAGGCAGTTCTTGTGAAATTTCCCATTTTCAAATAAAATATAAACAAATCGGCGTATTATCTAGCGAATAAACTGTTTACAAACATTTGTAATGTCCAGTTTGTGTAGAGGGCTTAGTACTTGGTCCAGGCTCGATTAACCAGGTGTTTTATGTAAATTAAAGATTGAAATTCTGTTTTTTTATAACATTTCTACGGTGACTGACAGAAAATTACTACTTGTCTGGACAATTGGCGAAAGCATTTGAGTGCAACACTCAAAGTAAAGTGTTTGGTCTGGAACTTGTGGTCTGGAACATCATTTTCCAACATCATAGCTTAGTTAAATGTCTGCAGGTGGGTTTTCCAGATAAAACTTCATCCATGAATACAGAAAACAACTTCACATCGGGGTGTCAACCTGCAATATTCGATACGACTATTTCCTTTCAGAAACTCATGTACTTGACTGTGAAAAAGTTCAAATCACTAAATCAATCAATTTATTACTTCATCATCGATCACGTGCTCAAGTTTCTCCTTGAATGATTTTGAGTAAGAGTCAGTTAATTAATTACATTCAATGAAAAAATAAAAGCCGCCTTTCCGATATATCGTACACAAACAAAGAAAAAAATCAGTTGTGACATGGAAGAATGATGGTTACGTTTCAGGGCAGGAAAACAAGAAAAAAAGGCACGATTGCCACTGATTGCGATTTTTCCCGTTGCATAACACTAGTTTCTAAATGAAATATTTGAAATCCCAACTTTCTAGAAAAAAACTTATTGCAAAGTATAGTAAAAAATTGTTAAAAATACATTTAAATGATGTAATAGAATATTGCAGAAGTAGGGCAGTAAGATGACGATTGTAACGAATATGAAGTTACAATTACTTCATAATACTTTATCAATCATCTTGTCTGTAAAATGCATGTAGTACATTATCAATAACCACTTGCAAAATACTTGAAAATCAAATTATGACACTTGCCTAACTTTGACAATTGTCACTTTTATGCTTTTAATCTGTATTTGGGATAAGTTATTAACGAGAGAGAGGGATCAAAGCTGGAGAAGAACTTTTTCGAGTCTTTTCCAGTTCTAATTACATGGCCTAGCGATTTCTTGTGAAAGTAACAGTCTATTTCAACATTACAAACTTGAGTTGCCTGCTAAAAATGGCAAATTTACATATTGATGGTTTTGTGGTTTGAGTCTAGATTTTGTTATTACCCTCTCCTGACAATCAAATTTTAATAAAATCATCTCAGCAATGAAAAATTGTAACCACATCACGTATTTATATCTGGGCACAAAGTATACATCAAAATTTGTCTCGTTTTCACGTTTCCAAAAAATGGCAAATAACTTATTTGAAATCGTTCACTTTCGTCGCGCTCTACAGGCATGGAAAATTTATATTTCGATAAAGGTATCATAAAACGATACTGACTAGTACGTGACTGGTACTAAAACAAACAATATCGATGCAAGAAAGTCATAAGCTTTGGGTATCGTTTCTATTGAATAGTCCTCGTAGAAAACTAATTTAACACTTAATAAATTACAGTTCACGAGACGTAAATCACAGATAATAGATAATTTTCTCAAAAACAAGTATAATTAATTATGTTTTGTCACACAACATTTCGTTGTTTTCACGATTTTTCTAGCAACGACAAAACATATCATTGTTTTGTACATAGAATTGTATATTTTATTATTGAAATATCTAGATTTTCGCTTAATTGACATAAATAAAATTAATTAAATTCCATATTATTGAGCAAAAAACAATGTTTTAATAAAATATTCCAAATTGAAGATAAATAGAGTGTCATATAACGATAAATTATGGCTCAAACCATTTCATTTAGTAATTTTCCAGTAAATTTGGCATCCATGAAAATTATACATTTACTATTGAGTAAATTCAACCATAAATTTTAATGTAGCTCAACCGAACAGTCCCTATTTTGTGACGTCAATGGTTAATTTTAGTGACCGACAATTATCAATGGAAAAGCTGCCATTTCCTTGTTACCTTCACAGTATTTCCACATTTTTTCTTTTATACTTGACAGTCGGACCTAAAAATATACTCTTTTTCCTTGTTGGGATAACAATAAATAACAACCGCAATTTGTGAATTTTATCTGACCATGCCAGAATTCCTGCATTGTTCCATTGTTTTAGGAAAGAGAGAGTGAGAGAGTGAGAGAGGGTGAGCGAGTGAGAGAAGCAGCAGGGAAATAAATGAGCTTTCGTTAGGTTGTCGAAACCAACCAGTTGAGCGGATTTAATGAGTTCAACAATATCGAACTCTACTGCTACTAGTTTGATTGCAGGCGATATTGCGGTTAGGAACTTCGATTTATAACGCAACCAAAGATCATCCATCAAATTGTGGATTTGAGCGATAAAAATTTAAATAAACAGTCCTGTTTTTATGGGAAAATTTAAAAATTTTGCTTGTTTTCATTGAACAATAACAGGAATAACACAGCGCTTATTTGTTTTAGGGAGTTCAGACCATAAACAAACAAGAATTAATTTACATTATTTTACAATGACCTTTTACATACGTTAAATATCACATTCACTGATCATTTTTTAACTCGAAATCCCTAAAAAATAAAACTAAAGCTGGCACCATTGGAATTCAACTCAAGTTCAATCAAGATCAAATTTTAACTTCTCACATTGTCTGTACAAACGCCACACACCCCTTATCATTTACAGACGTTCTATTCTCACCCTCGAACTATCGATTTCCCACCCCGAATGCACGCCTGTTGCTCCTCCAGCACGGGTGCTAGGGCTATCCAACGTGAACAAAAAAAATGTAGGCGGTGTTGCCGATTCCGTCTCCTTGACCTTCCATGGGGAGAAATTCGAACCATTCACGTGTTGAATAAATCAATTTGCCCGTTACCTGTGTGTTGTGATTTCTTCAAACGCATTCCTAATGCCTTTTACGAAGGAGTTAAAACGTCTTAGAACAGTACGAATACGTTAAATGTCAGCTTTTTCGTAAATTATTCAATCGTCACGTGTTTTCAACTAACCAAACACGATAACAGTAATTAAGGTGATTTTTATGTAAATTTCATTCAATTTTTAAACATGTTCCCGAGTAAATTGCAATTATGGCTCAGTAAGCGCCCTCTTATCGTATAGAATTAAAGGTATTAATTATTGAACGCCCTCTCTTGAGTTTGCACCAAAGCTCTAGTTTGATGGATGTGCCTTAGATGGCGCCGAGAGGGTGTAAATTAACTACAGTACAATTATATTTTTTTAGCCTAACCCTGGGGAAAATATTTATGGATAATAGTCTTTACTGACCTATTTTTCAACATCATCCTCGTCTTCTGCAAACATCTCAAAATAAGGGTTTCTAATTGTCAACCGTTTCGAAATTTTAGCTATATATGTATATACATATCGGTAGCTGAGAGGTAAACTGTCGTAACTCCACTTTTACTCAATACGGCATTAACAATATTATTGCGTTGCACTTATTTTAATTTTCTAATATGGTAAAAAATGGTAAGCCCCGCATTGATCATTTGCTGTATTTTCAATTTTGATAATGTAACATCTCCATTTATTAGTGAGGTAACATAGACATTTGTTTTGCTCATTACGGAAAATTTCAATTTATGGACATACGGCAGTTTACCTCTGAGCTACCGATATATTTATATACATATACATATCCTTTTTTCCATACAAATTTAATAATACATGATATCTACATCTCCGCCACTGGTGAATGGTTAAAGCTGGTAATTTTTTGGATTAAGCCTACCGATATGCTAAATTCATATACGAAATTTGGTTAAAAAATCTTAAGCCGTTTGGAATTTAAAAAATAAAGAAATGTCCTTTTTTTAAACTTTAACACTCTGTATCTCGGAAACGAAGCATTTCCGGACCCATGTTCATATGAACTTTTTTGCTTAAAATGATGAATTCTATCACCCATTTTAATTTGACGGAAACAAAACGAAACACCCTGTATGTTCAGGCATAAAAATGCACGATATTTCTATCTATTTAATAATCTCTACACCAAAACTTACAATTAGTAACATCATTATTAAGTACCTACATAAAACCTAATTTGAAGAATGTCGATTATTTTACTAACACCTTTGTGAGGTTTTTGATCTGCTATTAAGCTCGATGAACCGGTAGTTCTTCATGATTTGTTCCTTTACCATGTTTCTAAAATTTTGGGAAATATTCCGATTATAATGGATTAGGCAATTGTATTCTCAGGATATTTTTCATTGAGTAACAAGCATACTACTTTCTATCTGCATTGTGTTGCATTGTTTTCACAATTCAGCAATATTAAAATTTTAATACGCTGGCTCTCTGGAAACGTCAAAAGGACATATTCCTTTTTATCAGGAATAGTGATATGAAACTAGACTAACGATAACTACCAAAGTCCAACCAATATTTTCTATTAAAAGTATAGGGCTCAGAAAAATGCAACAAAAAACATTTTGTTATCGTTGTTTTCAAAAAATAAAGAACTTCTTTCAGATGAGTGTTGTTAATTAAATTTTCTTTTAAGAAAAAACTAATTTCAGCTTATTTTCCGTAACAAAATGTATAAACTCCAACACTATTGGTATTAATAAATTCAGTTTTTAAAAATCATTCCAGGTAGCCCTAATATCAACTAGAAAGTCATTTCGAAAAAAAAATTGAAGTAGTTCGAGTTTAAGGTTGCATGGGAGAGGATGAAAATGCCATGGCTAGAAGAGCAGCATTTCAAATAAATTTACATATTTCGGGGGTTTTCTAGAAAAATAAGTTATATGATAAATATGAATTTTATGCAGGTCTTGCGAATAGTGGCGTACATGTGATATACTATAAATATGTAAATTGTAATTATAAAATTAAATTACATATAGCTAGCAAATACTTTTAACTATTATTTAAGTTAAAAAAAAAATAAATCAAAACAAGAATTTTCCAACTATAAGATAACTATTAAGAAAGCTATAAACATTTCTGAAATTAATCATCATTTTCCATACACCAATCGACAATTAATACTTTGCCTATTAACTCTGTAATTTTAATTAATCATCACATTTTGTATTATTCTGTTTAAGTATTTTTAAACATATGTTCAGATGAGTTTTTTGCACAAAATGACATAACAAATTTTATAAAGTGGTGTTAAAACAGAATAAATAATAAAAAAACGCATTATGCTAGATATTCGATTTAAAATAATTGAAAAAAAGCCTTACTTAATTTTTGGTTCTAGTTAACTCCTTTCTGCATCCAGTATGGCACATGACAAATCATGCAGTATACAATGTTGTATATCAATTTATTGTTTATTATTTACATGTAGATGTTTATGATAAGTCTGCTTTTTTCTTATAAGCACCTTACATATTTTCTCACTCTTTTCAAAGTAAAATGCGAAGCCATCTTCGCGTGATTGAAGCGGAAATTGTGATTTTGTATTTTTACAAATGTGTTTTCAAATGCAAAATTTCGTAAAATTTTTGTGGAAAACATATCCAAATAAAGGTAAAATAATCCAAATTTCATATCTTCGTTTTTCCAATTATTTTTCTTGTAGATGCGAATAAAAACGATCAGTAGACTCGTGCCACATGACTCATTTTTCTCCAGTTTCCTTCCAAAATATTTAATTCAGANATATATATATATATATATATATATATATATATATATATATATATATATATATATATATATATATATATATATATATATATATATATATATATATATATATATATATATATATATATATATATATATATATATATATATATATATATATATATATATATATATATATATATATATATATATATATATATATATATATATATATATATATATATATATATATATATATATATATATATATATATATATATATATATATATATATATATATATATATATATATATATATATATATATATATATATATATATATATATATATATATATATATATATATATATATATATATATATATATATATATATATATATATATATATATATATATATATATATATATATATATATATATATATATATATATATATATATATATATATATATATATATATATATATATATATATATATATATATATATATATATATATATATATATATATATATATATATATATATATATATATATATATATATATATATATATATATATATATATATATATATATATATATATATATATATATATATATATATATATATATATATATATATATATATATATATATATATATATATATATATATATATATATATATATATATATATATATATATATATATATATATATATATATATATATATATATATATATATATATATATATATATATATATATATATATATATATATATATATATATATATATATATATATATATATATATATATATATATATATATATATATATATATATATATATATATATATATATATATATATATATATATATATATATATATATATATATATATATATATATATATATATATATATATATATATATATATATATATATATATATATATATATATATATATATATATATATATATATATATATATATATATATATATATATATATATATATATATATATATATATATATATATATATATATATATATATATATATATATATATATATATATATATATATATATATATATATATATATATATATATATATATATATATATATATATATATATATATATATATATATATATATATATATATATATATATATATATATATATATATATATATATATATATATATATATATATATATATATATATATATATATATATATATATATATATATATATATATATATATATATATATATATATATATATATATATATATATATATATATATATATATATATATATATATATATATATATATATATATATATATATATATATATATATATATATATATATATATATATATATATATATATATATATATATATATATATATATATATATATATATATATATATATATATATATATATATATATATATATATATATATATATATATATATATATATATATATATATATATATATATATATATATATATATATATATATATATATATATATATATATATATATATATATATATATATATATATATATATATATATATATATATATATATATATATATATATATATATATATATATATATATATATATATATATATATATATATATATATATATATATATATATATATATATATATATATATATATATATATATATATATATATATATATATATATATATATATATATATATATATATATATATATATATATATATATATATATATATATATATATATATATATATATATATATATATATATATATATATATATATATATATATATATATATATATATATATATATATATATATATATATATATATATATATATATATATATATATATATATATATATATATATATATATATATATATATATATATATATATATATATATATATATATATATATATATATATATATATATATATATATATATATATATATATATATATATATATATATATATATATATATATATATATATATATATATATATATATATATATATATATATATATATATATATATATATATATATATATATATATATATATATATATATATATATATATATATATATATATATATATATATATATATATATATATATATATATATATATATATATATATATATATATATATATATATATATATATATATATATATATATATATATATATATATATATATATATATATATATATATATATATATATATATATATATATATATATATATATATATATATATATATATATATATATATATATATATATATATATATATATATATATATATATATATATATATATATATATATATATATATATATATATATATATATATATATATATATATATATATATATATATATATATATATATATATATATATATATATATATATATATATATATATATATATATATATATATATATATATATATATATATATATATATATATATATATATATATATATATATATATATATATATATATATATATATATATATATATATATATATATATATATATATATATATATATATATATATATATATATATATATATATATATATATATATATATATATATATATATATATATATATATATATATATATATATATATATATATATATATATATATATATATATATATATATATATATATATATATATATATATATATATATATATATATATATATATATATATATATATATATATATATATATATATATATATATATATATATATATATATATATATATATATATATATATATATATATATATATATATATATATATATATATATATATATATATATATATATATATATATATATATATATATATATATATATATATATATATATATATATATATATATATATATATATATATATATATATATATATATATATATATATATATATATATATATATATATATATATATATATATATATATATATATATATATATATATATATATATATATATATATATATATATATATATATATATATATATATATATATATATATATATATATATATATATATATATATATATATATATATATATATATATATATATATATATATATATATATATATATATATATATATATATATATATATATATATATATATATATATATATATATATATATATATATATATATATATATATATATATATATATATATATATATATATATATATATATATATATATATATATATATATATATATATATATATATATATATATATATATATATATATATATATATATATATATATATATATATATATATATATATATATATATATATATATATATATATATATATATATATATATATATATATATATATATATATATATATATATATATATATTCGCGGATTTCTACGCGTGGTGTGTGCATATTACTAGAAATCAGTGTAGGTTTTGTTGAAAAATTATCCATAAGCAACACCATTTCACAAAATCACGTGTTAGAATGCTTTCTTTAGATCAAAAACTGAAAGATCTCAACAATTTAGAGCTAAGCTTTCAAAGAGCTTCGAACAAGAAAGGAAAACATTTCTGAGTTGTTTTCTTTTCTGATAACATTTGGATTTAGAAATTTAGAAAAGACACACAAAATAACTCCCTAAAAAGCGAAAGTCCTTCCTTTGGATGCGAAGGTTATGAAGACCATATTTCAGGATGCATTTTTCTCGATTTTTTGACGTAGCGTCGCGCCATTAATGCCGTTCATAAATCATCAAAAGTGTTATTTATAGTAACGCTCGTCCTGCTCAACCTACTAAAGACATATTGAACCAACTGCTTCCCTATCCTCTCTATAGGTCTCCGATTTATCCTCATGTGATTCCCCTTTGTCTGAAACAAGCTTTGCGAGACACCAGATTTGTGGATGATGAATCTGTCTAGAAGTTTGTGCTCAAGTAGCTAGACAAATAGCCAAACACATTCTATAGAGAAGGAATTATGAAACTTCCTCGAAGGAAGATTTAACCAGGATTAGTTGGCTAGTAATTAAAAAAAAAACAATTGCCAAGCATTCGTGGAAACCACTTTTTCCCTAGTTATTACAAAGTGTGGAAAACTGCCTTTATCCGACAGAGCATTTCAAATAGTTAATTTTAAAAGAAAATATGTACAAAGGAAATACATTCTCAAACATTGTAGCCGTCAGCTCAAGATTTCACTGCGTTTATTGTTTGTAAGTTGTTGACATTTCCCTATCCATTCTGGCAGATTTTTCAGTACGTTGTCTGAAATTGAACACTTAATACAGAAGGAAACCCCGAAGAAATACATCCTTATTTCAAATGTTAATTTATAATTATGTAAATGAGCATTTTCCCATGCATTTTTCTTATATTTTCGTTTAGTGTCAGATGTCGTCAATTATATTTAAATCCGGACAATTTTGGTGAATTCAATTTCCAAAAAACTCTTTTGATTTGTTGTCACTTCACTGTCCATTTAAAAATATGTTTTTTTCCTGACAAAATTCCTGCTAAAATAACACATACTTAAGACAGATAGAGCCTTGCAATGGAATTGTCACATTCAATTACAAATGAGTTTACTGTAAACGTCTCGTTTTACCAAAAAAAAAAAAACCCAAAGTATTCGAGAGAAACCGGTCCCTTTTGGGAATAAACATGTAACGTTCAAGATCCATCTGCAACATTACATTTCCAGAGAACGTGGTATTTTTCCATTTCGACCTAAGTAAGTAAATATTTAATAAACAAACTTCAAGCAAATTAAACCGTTTAATAAGCAATTAACTTTTTCACGTATCGATCTTCCAAACCGAAGCTAAACTTAGCTCACACAAACGCCTCAAAGGCAAATCTCCACTCTGTTGATGGACAGCATTCATCCATATTCAAGGTCCTTGTTGTTGTTTTAGGTCCATCATTTTTTTCCATGGACACAAAAACCTTAAGCCACCAATCATGGAACAATTAATATTATACACGAGGCATTCAACGCAAAATGGTGTTGCATATTTAACAGCACTAGACAATTAGTGGAAGATCTTCAATTAGCATTAAATTGTATATGTATGTGCAAGTAGCACTCCACTTTAATCCTCTTCCGTCATTTAACCGATTCCCATTGATGTTGCGTTGACAAAACGAACTCCCTTTCCAGGCGACCACCTCATTAAATTAATGAATCCAGTAAAATGGGAATTTAACTGGAAACTTTCCAGTTAAAAAAACCTCGCTTGTCTCTGGTTGATTAGGTCGTTCCTTCTCCCTATTGTGTGCAGTTAAGAATGCAGTAACCTCGCGTTATCGCTACGCCTAGAACTTTTATGGGGCTCTACATTGGAACAGAGTACAAACAATACAGCTATTTCCCCAACACACGGAGATTTGTTTTGAAAAGGTTCCCAATAAAAGTCAGTCGGAAAACAATTTCCCGAATGAAATATCTCGTTTTCATTGCGAGCATTTCATCACAGGGAAAATCTTCTATAATCCGGAACGGCATAAGGGAGATGTTCCAGTTTTTGGAATGGTAGATATTTCACTTAAGCCCCTCTAAGCGAGATTTTACATGTCACGAAGCTTAATGCTCTTCCAACAGAAACATTTTGAAAAACAAACGAAAACAAATAAACAAGATAATAAAGAGAGCCACCTCAACTATGTGGAGAATCTGCTATGTCCACTTGTCAGTGTCATTTCGAGAATGTTTCCGAATAATAAAAATAAACGGACTTGGACGTGGAGCTTCTTTAGAGGATACTTTATTTCGAGCAGGGTGGAAAATATGGTTTGTCAGCATGTAGCCAAACAAAACACAATTTTGTGAGCCATTTTAACGAAAAACTTTCTTTTTTTCCGGAAGAGCTACTAATTTTCGTCTATAAACTTCGATATTTCAAGGAAAGCTGATCAAGATTAAATTCGATTAGGATCTCAAGAGATACTTTTACCCTCCAGGGCTTCCAAGGAGGTTAATTTAGTTCAATAAACGTTCATTATTATTGGGCTACCAGTAGCGCAGCCCAGCAGGAAATGTTTAAAAACAATAAAAAACTACGTAACATAATACGTTCCTCGACGTGTCAAAGCTACTCTAGATGTGATTGTTTTCCAGCAGTGTTAACCAATCACAATATAGTATTCAGTTCTCCGACGTCGCTCGAAACAGTGACGTTTTGAGTTATCTGTTTGGCACTAGCAGGAATTCTGAGTTCAAGCACCGTCTCGGTTTGCAGCAATTTTAAATTACTATGGCTGAAGTATTGAGTTATTAAATATAAAACTATCATGTTTTTATTACGAGGAAAATTTGCATGGAAAACCCAGGTTTTCCCTTTTGAAACTTCAGTTTTGAGTAACAATAGCTTTTTGTTTTCATTGAATCTTCAATTATATATATGTATATACACATGATCGAAGAATTTTAGAAAAACATTGAAGATACGGTGATAAAAAAAAGTGTTTTCATTTTTAATTACACACTGATCATCCAAACACATATCAGAATAAAAAAATACCATTAAATGGAAATCCTGAACATGTATTTTCCATTAAAAAATTTCGTATGTCTTTTCCAATACACATAACATAAAATTTAAACCATTAACAGTTCTTCAGGTAGAATAAAGAACCACAATTTGCATTTATTACAAATAGACATTCACACACTCTAAACACTCAATATGGAAAATTCCATTTTTGCCTGTGCTCAACTCAAAAACCACTTATTTCCTGTAAAAGCTTTGATACGCTCAAAAAACAAGCACTTTTTCATAAAAAATATATAAATATGTATTCCCTTTTCGAACAATTTTTTCAAATTCAACAACAAATCATGTCACATTTACATGCAGGGTCTATATTTGCATTTTGACAATACTCATTTGTAATTCAACAATAATTTATAATAAATTCTTTGTACTCGCCTGTATTTAGTAACGGGAGCTACTGGCCAGGATCGTCTCGAGCGTAAAATCAGAGCCGTACGTAGGCCACCTGCGTTACTGGAGCCCATTTGAGGGGCAGAAGTCCGTTTTCTTGTCTTTTTGGTACCGCCCCAAATATGCTGGGTAACTGCTATTGGATGTGGTCCTATGAACAGAAAAATAAGAGTTCCGTCTATGAAGAATCAAAAAAATCTATTACCTTGTTCCGATCTAGATCTATCCCCACGCACACTTAACATATAACTTTTTCTTGTTGGTGAACATGTTCTTACTTTGGACACTTTATCGTCCTGTTCCAGACGGGCTGCCAGTTCTCTATGTACTGCTAGAGTTGTTGGTGAAGTCATTCTCTGCAAGAAATATTTAGGCTTAAGAAGTGGGCGATAAAATGTTGATTAATCAAGTGCGAAATCGGATTTTAATAGCGATAAACTTAAACTAAGGCACCGTAAAAACCAAACCTATAATAACTAGTTTATTGGGCGTAAAAATGGGGGAGATCAACTCAGATTAAAGCCACCCAACAATCGATAACGATCATTTTTCAAACACATGATTGTCATGAACGTTTAGTTATGGTTATTTAAGTTGTTTAATCAACATGGAGTGTTTTTTCATAATTTGATGGTACACGGCACACCGGTCTTTTACAAAAAAGCCTTCCATTAATCTATTGTTTGTTTTGTCTGAATCAGTATTTATCGAATGGTCATTAGATACCAACGCGAAACGTTCTTTAACCACTCAACCTAGTTTTCCAGGAAGTTTCCTTATTTTCCTATTTTTTCTAACTCCTTGACAATCGTCATCAATCATCGAATTGTCATAATTGAAATTAATGCTTTTCCATTCTCAGTTAATTGTCACACATATTTCCAGAACTGGTTTCAGAAACCGTACAATTTATGACGTATGTATGTTTCGCACCTGCAAGGAACAATGTCGCCTGTAAGGCCAAAGACCGGAGGACCCTCCCAGAATCAATACCGACCAAGTCTTTTTCCGATTGCGAGTGGAAATAGTCTTGGGAAATTAGAGCTGTAAATGTAAAATGGGATAAGTAGATGCTCTAAGTACACTCGTAAAGTTGAAATTAATCTGGATTAAAGTCGAAATCAATTTTTTTTCTATTAGACGTCGTACAATAGTGAAGCACGTTTCTGTTGCTTCACAATTTGAATTATGTTTTAGAGGGTTGATGCTAGTTTACTTAATCTGGACATGTTGCTTTTTGTTTTTAAGCCTATTAAATTTAATGAGGCCCTAAAAGCAATACTGGTTTATGACAGACACTTTGTTAAGATAAACTTGAAATTATAAAATTAAATTGAGTCATAACATAATAAGTTATGAACTATTTTACTTCAAAGACTTTTTAGAAAACATCATCTTAGACAAGATGCTTTAAGCCCCATATTAACGATCGATGTATAGATTTAATTATGGCAACAACATTTTACCGCCCCAAAGGGTATTACTATGTCATTTAACAGGCTCGTACAATATGCAAATACCCGGTGAACATTTAATAAAACAAGGCCCTTTTGACGGATAATGTCAAATCGAATTAAGAGACAAGGCAAAGAACAAATTTAAACAATTTTTGTGTTTAAAATATGAAAAATTAGGAAACCCCATCAGGTTCTTGTACTAAATTGAAGCAAAGAGAAATGTTAGGGTTAAACACTAATTGGTTAATTGTGAATTTGCTTCTTGTTATATGCATGTTTAAGGCAGGTGTGTACATTCCATCTTCAGTTTAGGTGTGGTTTTGGATAATTAGTTTCACCTCTCGTCGTTGTTGTTATTATTATTGTTTCTGGGCAGAAATGATGGAAATTCCAAAAGGATTTTTATATAAATAATAGGAAGAAGTGTCAGATTGTGAATCTGTAGAAAGTTGTCCAAAAATAGGAAACTAATGAGTTTACGGTCTTTTTTAGAAATAATTATTTACTCTCTTCTTTCTATTTCTTCTTCCTATCTCTTGTTTTTCTATCTGTTTTTTCTAAACTTTTTCTTTTTCCATTTCTCCATCTCTCTGTATAAAACTACAAGATTTAAGTACGAAAACAATTAATTACAAGACATTGATAAAGAACGATAATTTTTAACGGAGACCACAGCTAAACGATGTCCCAAGTATTTGTACAGATTTCTTTGATAAACGAATCATTATTTATCTTGAAAATGAACAATCGTTTAATTCACACAACCAAACTAATAAAAGAAAATTTGAATTGTACAAAGTTGGTTTTAATTTTCCCTCCGCTCCCGAGAGATATCAACAACCCTTCTTTTCATTCTTGCGGATTCTGTTTGCCTTTGTCAAACCGGTGCAAAATTTTAGGGCAAACGCTTAGGAATGAAAACGCCTCTTTTCATTCTACTGTTTTGTTAGTAGTGTTGCTGGTATCACCGCCACTACAACCGATTAAAGTGTTTTCTCTTAGTTATCAGATAGGTACGACTTAGGTACGACACAGGTTTTCTAATAGAAACCAGTTGTGACTTTGTTGCCACAGTATTTTTCTTTCTCTTTTTCCATCAATTCTTCTTCATCATCCCTTCTTTCTGCATTTTTTGTTTCTGCATCTCTTCGTTCTCCATTAATTTCCTTTCAAACTTTTCCCAGATAAATTCCGTTTGATGCTGTCTAAATTGACTCCAATCTTAAAAATTTTTTATAAATCATCGTGTTTTTCTCCATGCACAAATTTGGAAAGTTTCCTATTATTAAAAATTATTTGACGTGTTTTAAGTGAGCCGAAGGCGCACTAACCGAAATTAGAAAACTTTGTTGTACGAATTGAGGAAAGGTCAAGAAAAAGACAACAAACGGTGAGTCATGTCCTATTAAATTATAAAAATTTCTAATGTCGGTTGATTCTGACATCGAATGGTGTTTGAATGGTACCGCTTGACATGCATTGTTTAACAATAATCGATATTTTGTGATTGATCGATCTAAGGATACTCCATCTAAATCAGCTTTAAACTAACCTCTTCATTTCAATATGAGGGGATCGTTAATGCGCTCTCGGGGTTGGCAAACATCAAACTTGAAATGAAATTTTCTCTGAGCTGTGTACACACACCCAATCCATTCTTCGATTAAGACCTTTTTTTTTAATTGAATATTGATTGTTTCTGCTCCGTATATGTATGCAGATTTCCTTTATGGAATCCATTAAAGCTATCCAATTTTTAAAATTAGAATTTTAAACGCTTGCCATGCTGCTGATTATTCGAGTCGCTTTAAAATTTTCATGGCCAATAAACTGACAAAGATTAAATGGTTTATGATACTTTAAGTCGTAAAAGGAGTTTTAAATAAATAGATGTAGAATATTATTTTAAATTCGTTTGAAGATGAGCTTTGTTACTGATTCTTCAATAAAACCACTATCTCTCATAAGTATCATCGATTTTACATCGAAGTTCGATTAATCTAAGCCATTTACGACAATATTGACACAAAAACATGGAGATCTTAAAAACCCGAACAATGATTGGTTTAGATTTAAGCTCTGCTGACTTTAGCAAGCAAATCTATATTAACTTTCACACAGTTCGGAGGAAAAGAAATCAAAGCTTTTCCCATGCAATTTTCTGAAAGGGCTTTCAACTTGACGACCCAATAAAATATCTTTGTACATGGCTCGTTTACCTGGACATCTATTTGCCTTGTAAACA